>VDFB02053774.1:139410-194884 GCA_007258455.2 Sequoia sempervirens
TAGGACTTTGTATTGATGTTGTTTATTTATCTAGGTTTAACTTTGCATGCAAACTAGCTATTTAGTTTTTGAAATCATGTGTTGTTATTCCTCTTAGAACTGTGTTTGCATTTGATTGCTGGTCTTGGTTTTAGCCGATAGGAAGTTTCCTTGTTTGTGCTGAGTGTTGGTTGCTTTCATTCAATATCTTAAAATTGCATTTGTGAGATAAGAGTCGTTATTAGTCTTGTGCTCATACCTGAGGTAAAAAGACATGCAAATAGTTTTTGATTTCATTTATGCAAAACTCCCTAAAGAAAACATTGTATAGTGTGAATAAGTTTATTTTGTCCATATCTTAGTGCCTAGGGTAGTTTTAGATCTCAGGGTGCTTCCCCTCATAATTTGAAGAGAGGTTTATTCTCACACACTATTCCGGTTTGAATTTCCTTGAAGGAGACAAATAAAATGCTAATGATAATTACACACATCATCTTTGGGCAAAACTTGTTGATCAACTCTTTTTTCATCTTAGGCTACATTGTGCTACCTTCTAAGGTAGTTTGGAATGAATCAACCACTCCTCCATAGGTCTTTCAAAGCAAGACTTTTTGGGAACCTTATCCATCTCAATTGTGTGTAGTTTTGAAATTCATTTGTGTGGATCTCAATTATGTCACAATTGGAAGGGGATTAATAGAAATGAGAAGGGACAAGGAATGAAGTATTGACAATGTTTGATATCTCAGTTACCTTGGGATTATTTTGGTATCGACTTACCTTTGAACCATTTCTATATCGCCAGCGGCCAACAAAATCAGAGTCTGCACATTAATGTCTAAATGTCGTGTATTTGAAGGTAGAGAGAGCTGTGGGTTTACAGACAAGTTGAACCAGACAATGCTTAGTGCAATCTCCAAGTCATCAGGCATGTTTCTTGGGGGTCCAACAATATGATCCCACTGCAAGAAATTTGGAACCTAGGGTGTGGAATCCTGGTCCTTGAATGGACTTTCATGGTGAATGTGCATGGAAGTGCTGGGTGTTTTGAAGATGCAAATGAACATAGGGAAATATGGAGGGCAATCTGTGACACCCTACTGATGGTATGCTTCAGTATGGTTTTTGTATTTGATAGCAACAGGATGGAATGAGGGAAGGAGCTACTGTCAAAAAACCTTTTGAAGATTCTCTCCTCAGGAGCAATAAAACTGTTGTTTTCAGTATAGTTGATTGTAAGACTTCATAGACTTTGGTAAATAGAAGTGGATTAATATTCTTCCTGGTTATGTTACTTTGGCATGTCTTTTTATTTATGTTATCAATTGGTTAATAGGAGGAAAGGAATAGCATATCAGCAATAATATGACATCTAATGCTTAAATGAAATACTCTTTTTTCATGCTTTGTAATTTGCCTTTCTGCTGTTTGGGAGGTGCAGGTTCAAGGTAAAATATATCTGAATGTTGGACCTGTAGGGAAAGCTCCAGAATGGAGGAGGACAAAGGGACTAAAAGTAGCACTTCCGCTTCAAATTTCGTTTGCAACATTGGATGTAAGTATACTGAAATAGATTTGTAACAAACTCCATTTTAAATTGAGAAAAAATTTAATAGAGACTTTATAATACAAATGAAATAAATCAATGATTCATGAATGCAAAAAGTGTGATTTCCAGGACATAAATAATAGTGAATGACATACTTGGATAGTTTAATTTTAAAACAACTATTAGAAATTTGCCTCATTAGGATACTTGATTTATTACATAATCACTGAAATCTGTTTTATATAGTCAATTTGTATAGGCTTTCTTGCTCAACCTAAGTTACAGATTACCATTAATTCCTCTTCTTCTTTACGATTTTCACAGTTGAGCTTAGAACAGGATTTTATGTCACTATTCAAATTAACAGGTACAAGATATGGAGTGAGCAAAATTGACAGAGGTGCTCTTTTAAACATGACAAGGAAAAACAAAATCATATTCTTAAAAGTAGTTAGCCTACTTTGAAAGCCTAGACTCTAGAGGATCATTCGATTAGATTTTCTTCATAAGGATCAGGACTCCTAATAATTTTTTTGTGACAAAAAGTTGCAAAATCGTGAAGGTATATGTCTAGGCAAACTCTAAACTTGAAATTTCAAGTAACTACTAACATGCTTCTCTGAATTGAGACATTTTTTATCATGGTGTAATCAGACATTACCAGAAACTTAAGGCTGTGTTTTCTTTTATGTGGACTCTACATATGAAATGCAATTTAAGTGTCATTGGTAATTGACCAAACACCTTGGCAATAGTTTTGCTGTTCAAATCTTGACAAAGAACCCGATATTTGTATTTTCATTGCAAATGTGGTATTTTTAAGGATGAAAGAAATTGCCTCTCATTTGCTTAATAAAGTGCACTTTTAATACAAGTTTAATGAAGCTTCATCTTTCACTTAGTGCTTTTTAGTCAACTGCATATCATGTTTAGTTTCAGATGTTCTGGGTCCCTCTACTGTACCCATGTTAAATTGGCTTGGAACAATTTTCATCCTGATGATGATTCCAGCAGACAGAGCAGTAATATTAGAAATTAAAGATGTTAAGCAGTCAGGTTCAGAAGCACCAGTGTGTATCTGAGTTTGAGGGACAGCAATTTGTTTTGTGGATTTTGGAGATGGAGTGGGGGCTGACTATTAAAATAACATATAAAAATTAATATTTGAAAAATCTGTTAGAAAAAACAGTGAAAGAAGTTGCAATTTTTCATTTATGTAAACAATATGGGTTAAAGAAGCTGAAATTTGTACTAAGTTGTAATGTTGTACGATGTTTTGCATCAGTGGTAGAGAATCTTAATATGTCTTCAAATCCAGGGCAAATCTTAATTGGGAATCAGGAAACTGAAAAATGCTGAAAATTTCATTATAAATAGGGAAAAAGCATTTTTTTCTTTTTTCTGTTATTTCAAGCCAAATAAAGGAAAAAAAAATGTTGCTTTTTCATTTGGCACAGCTAAAAATAATATTTTGTTTTTCGATCTTTAAAATCACAGCAGGAGCCTTGGGGTGGAAGCTTGTGAGGGGCAGCAGCCCTTAAGGGGTCAAAGGGAAGTGCCCTAACCACATTCCTTGTTGCAATACATGGTGGGATTGAGGAGTGGAGTCCCTACCACCAAGCTCAATTCAAAGTCTTATAAAGACCTTAATGCAACATACCATTTTCCATAATTTTTTCACTTTAAAACAAGCTCCATAACCTTAAAGAAATATGGGCATTGAGGCCACATGAGAAATTTAAATTTAACAACTAATTGCTTCAGCCCAAAATTGTGGTGCCATAGAGCTAGATTGAAGCATACAATTTTCCATGTCCCTTTGAAATATGCTAACCAATTTTTTCATTGAATTGCACAACACAAACCAACACCTGGCCAACTTGATTAGCGTTAGCTCCAAATCCAAAATCTATCAAAGCAACTCTAACCAAGAATGCGCCCTAAAACCACTTAAGGAAGACGGACGGGCATATGGTCAGAGGATCCCTAGGATTCAACTTGATACAAAAATTGAATACAACTGGACTGAAAATAAAACTCAACGTCAAGAATGTGCACTCAAGATCCCAGTGAGGGTGAGGTGCTAACATATGACGGAGTAATTATTACAATTGAAAGTAATTTTAGGCGGATAACCAGTCATGAAGAATCAAACTATCTAATTCATCCGTTGCGGCGGGCATCCACTTAGGAGTGGGAATTCACCACTTGATAGTGGGTACAAGAGAGATACAAGTTCACTTCTCCACACTGGCGGTAAACCATCCAGGGGTATTTAATGTGAAATTTAAGAAATAATTGCAGCAATAAGGGACTGGAACAGTACTATTGTTTATAGTCTTACAATATGAGAAAGAACTGCAAATTATATAAGAATTACAATAGCTTTCAAGCACATAGGTATTGGATGATTCCACACAATTAATTATCTCTCTAAATGCTGAGCATGAATCAAAAATCAGAACTTCTAAAGTCTGATAATAATAATCAGCAAACTGAAATGAATAACCAGCAACTGTGAAACCAATAAAATGTTCATAACTCATTCAATATACCTCCGAATTGAGTGATGTCTTTTGCAAAAGCCTTCTAGGAGGTAGGCGCCCAAAATCAGATCACAAAACAACATCAAAACTCCATATATAATTTTGGCACGAATTCCAAATCTCTCAAGAATGGTACGGCCCTCCTTGAGGGGCGATTTTGACATATAAAATCAGCAACTCAAAACAAAAATCTGCTAACTTGTGGAAGGGGTTGCCCAAAGCATAGAAATCAGATTCTTAAATACCCAGAACAAAATAAAAATTACTCACAAAGCTGTATACAAAATCGACTTTCAGTTGTGATTGTATCAGCAACTTTAAAATTGGAAAAAAATCATCAAAATCTTCAACTATTGAGCTCAATCTGCTAGTCTGATTTGAGAAGCAGCAAATGACCAACTAGGTGTTGTATTTCAAACACGAAATTGGTGAGAGGCTAGGAGGTAAGCATTCCTTGAAGCAATAATTCAATTGTCCTTCCGACAACATAACAGTAGCAAAGTTCATAGATACCAAATGCTGGAGCAAGCTTCATTTTTATAGAAAAGAATAAAACTCATCAACTTCCCTTCAAGGCACGCCAAAAGCCACTAGAGAAACTTTTCAAATTTCCAAAATTCATAATTCCTCAAGATGGCGTCCCACATCAAGGCAACATAAAAACTTTATTAAAAAATATTAAAACACCTTAATGAAGGCGTACCACTCCAAGCCCCTCTTTTAAACACAACTTCAAGTTATTCCACTAGGCCAAGGGTTCAACTGAAAAATAGAACATTAATTGCCTTGTAATTAAAAACATGCCACAAAAACTGCATATTGAAGTGTGCATCAAAAATACCAATTGCTCCAACAAGAAAAGAACACACTGAAGCACTGCCAACCAGACAACTACTAAAAATAGTATTTACTATAAATAGTAAACACCTAGAAAAAATGCCTCAAACCTCCAAGCAAGGAAACCCTAATTTTACCTCAACGAGCCTACGGGCCTCCGAAATAGGCTGAAGAGTAACTGAGCTGATCACTGGTTGGAAGAGGACATTACAGTCCGCCCTCCTCGAGATTGCTTGTCCTCAAACAACCGTATTGATGGATGCAACAAAATATGTTCTCCTTCCTACGTGGCATCTTCAATAGGAAAGTTCCTCCATCCAACCAAGTATTCCTTGATTGTTCTTCTGAAGGAACGCTCTCTAGTGTCAAGAATTTCTTCTGGAATCAACACCAACTGACCTTCCTCATCCAATGGAGGTAATTCTGAAGTAGCCACAACATTGTGCCCAAGTGCCTGCTTGAGGCGTGACACATGAAAGATGTTATGCACCCTACTTTCAGCTGGAAGCTCCAACTCATATGCCACTTCACCAATCCTTTTGGTGACTTTGAAGGGACCATAATAGCGTGGCTTCAACTTTTCTGCACCACTCTTCTTAAGGGAAGATTGTCGATAGGGCTGAGGTCTTAAGTGGACCATATCTCCCACTTCAAAAGATCTCTCAATACGTTGCTGATCAGCGTATAACTTCTGCTGATTTTGAGCTTGTTGCAGATTTTCCTTGAGAGATTTCAAGATGTCTTGGCTCTACTGAAGCATATCCTTTGCCTGTGGAGCTCTACTATCACCAAACACCAAATCTACAAAGTTAGGAGAATCATAACCATAAAGAGCCATAAAAGGAGACATCTTAATTGACATATGATAGCAAGAGTTTAGCAATACTCTCCCAAATGAAACCACTTAACCCAAGCTCTTTGCTGCCCCGAAACATAATTTCTAAGGTAGCCTTCTAGCCACTTGTTGACAATCTCGAATTGCCCATCTGTCTCTGGATGATAACTAGTGCTTGGAGTAAGCACTGTACCACTCAGCCTGAAGATCTCTTGCCAAAAAGCACTTAGGAACTTGCTGTCCTTATCACTGACAATGGTTTTAGGCAAACCATGCAAACGAAAAACTTCTCTAAAGAATAACTCAACCACTTGAGCTGCTATAAATGAAGTTGTAATAGCATAAAAATGTGAAAACTTAGTCAATCTATCTACCACAACAAAAATACAATCACGTCCTTGCACCTTAGGCAACCCAGTGATGAAATCCATTGCAATGCTCTCCCATTTTTTATTTGGGATTGGCAAGGGCTGCAACAAACCAGCTGGAAAAGAATGTTCATTTTTATTCTTTTGACAAATAGAACACTCTCTTATGTAATTCATGATCTCATCCTTCATCCCTTTCCAAGCGAACCTTTCTCTAATCTGCTTATA
The DNA here is from genome assembly GCA_007258455.2 of Sequoia sempervirens. Classification (NCBI taxonomy): domain Eukaryota; kingdom Viridiplantae; phylum Streptophyta; class Pinopsida; order Cupressales; family Cupressaceae; genus Sequoia; species Sequoia sempervirens. The sequence goes on from VDFB02053774.1 coordinate 145,753, forward strand.
AGTCTTGAACATGCCTTGATGACCAGCAAGAGGGACATATGAAAAGATTGTAGAATCTTCTTTTTAAGCTTAGATTCAGGCACTAAAAAGATCGTATCTTTATAGTGAATCAACCCATCAACCAACTTATACCTTTCATCATCCAAATGACCTTCAAACAAGTTGGTTGCAAACTGATTTTTAGCATAATCAGCAGCAATTAACTCCTTCCAATCTGCTGAAACCTCACAAAGTGACTGCAAATGGGGTCTTCTTGATAGAGCATCAGCCACTACATTATTTTTCCCTTTGACATATTCAATGTCAAAGTCATAAGCTTGGAGCTTACTTACCCACTTCTGTTGTCTTTCATTTAAATCTTTTTGGTGCATAAAGTGTTTAAGACTATTATGATCAGTCTTAACAACAAATTTACTCCCCACCAAATATTGACGAAACTTAGATAATGCGTGCATAATAGCAAGCATTTCTTTGTCATAGATTGAGTAAGATTTTTCTGCTCTTCTCAACTTTCCGCTCTCAAAGACAATGGGGTGCTTGTCTTGCATGAGAACAACTCCAACTCCCTCACCTGAAGCATCACATTGCAATTCAAAGGGCTTTGTGAAATCTGGTAGGGCCAACACTGGACATGAGCTCATTATGTGTTTGAACTTGTCGAATATTCCTTGTGCCTTATCCGTTCATAGGAAAGCTCCTTTCTTTGTAAGATCTATAAGGGGGGCTTCCATGTGAGAATATCCCTTAACAAATTTTCTGTAGAATCCGCACAAACCCAAAAATCCTCTCAAGTGAGAAATATTCTTTGGAGGTGGCCAATCAAGGATGGATTTAATCTTCTCTGGATCAACTTTGACACCCTTGGCACTAATGATGTGGCCGAGATACAACAGCTTCATCGTCCCGAACTCACACTTTGATTCTTTGGCAAACAAACATTTCGCCTCCAAAATGCTAAGCACTTCTTCTAAGTGCTTGAGGTGCTCTTCCCAAGACTTACTGAAGATGAGAATATCGTCGAAGAAGATGAGCACGATCTTCCTCAACTGCTGTCTAAAATCTTGTTCATACAGGATTGGAATGTAGCTGGAGCATTTGTCAAACCAAAAGGTATGACAAGAAATTCAAAATGCCCAAAGTGGCATCTAAAAGCTGTCTTCTCAATATTCGCCTCCCTCATTCTGATTTGATGATAGCCCGAACGAAGATCAATCTTCGAGAAAAAAATAGCCCCATGGAGCTCATCAATCCTAGGAATAGGATATCTATTCTTGATGGTCTTTTGATTTAATACGTGGTAGTCAACACACATACACATTGTTCCATCTTTCTTTTTTACTAACACCACAACTGAAGCAAAAGGGCTTTTGCTTGGCCGAATAAAACCCATCTTCAAAAGCTCTTTGATGGCTTTCTCAATTTCATCTTTTTGCTTCTTGGGATAACGGTAGGCGTGGTGATGACGGGCTTTTCTCCTTCTACTTCACTTCAATCACATGCTCAAAACCTCTTTCAGGAGGTCTCCCAGGAGGTAGGCTTCCAAAGACTTTGCTCTTCTTTGTAAGTAAGGCTTGAATATCAGGATGATATTGCCTTTTCTCTTCCACTGGATCAGCTGGTAGGACCATACATTCTGCTGCCCATTCAACTTGATCATGACGGATCAGCCTTTCCATTCTATTCAAGGACACAATTCGAGGGCCCCTATTTGACATCCCTCTCAAAACAACCCTCTTTCCATCAGCTTTAAATTTCAGCTCCATTGTTTGTAGATTCAATGTGATCTCTCCAAGAGATTGCAGCCACTGTATTCCCAACACGGCATCAGTATCACCAATACCAACAACATAGAAATCATCTTTAACTTCATAATTTCCTAACTGAATAGAAAGGTTAGGAATTTTCTTTGTGCATGACATGGTGAAACCATCAACTACCATTACTTTGAAGCCTTCAAACTCTTTAGTTTTCAATCCTCTCTTTGTCACCAATCCTTTGTCAATGAAGTTGTGAGTTGCTCCAGTATCAATTAGAGCAACTATTCTTTGAGATCCAACCACTCCATGAACCCGAAAGGACTCTTTCTTTTTGAAAACTTGATATTTGTGCTAAAGCACTACCATCTCCAACCTCATTGGGCTTCTCTTCTGGAACTTCTTCACCATCACTACTTGCTGATTCGTATTTTTGATCAGACAAATCAAATTCTGATCCATAATCAGAATACCCCTCCATTCGGTTTGCTTTGCGTCTTCCATAGCAACGGTGACCCTTAACCCAAGGTTCACGGCAAGTGTAGCAAACTCCATCTTTTTTAAGCTGTTCTCGGAGCTCTTCTAACATCTTTGGCGGAAATTTCTTTGGCATTGAAGAATGTTTTTTGTCTTTCTTATGGCTGAAAGGTTTCGAATGAAACTTAGGTCTTGGGGCTGCCAACTCTATGCTCCTCACTTTCTTGATAGCTTCGTCTAAAGTTGGTGGATCAAAGGCTTTGACCCATCCTTTCAAAGGCTCCAATAATCCTTCTGAAAAGAGAACCACAAGTCTTCTCTCAGTAATGTTACGCACCATTACTGATAACCTTTGAAAATCAACTACATAATTTTCCAAAGATCCTTGTTGCTTCAGCTGTACCAATTCTCTGAATCTCAACTCAGGATCCTTGGTATCAAATCTTTCGATCAGCTTGTTGGTAAACTCATCATAGGTGCGGATGAGGTTATGGCCAAGAGTGACCAAACCATGAGTCCACCATTCATGAGCAATCCCATCCAAATGTAATGTGGCAAATTTAGTTGCATCTTCTTCTGGCATTGGTCTGAGAGAGAGATAGTTATCCAATTTTTGCACCCATGATCTAGCTGTACACTTATTACTACCATCAAAATGTTCCAAAGTTATCTTTCCCAAAGCTTGATAAAAATCATTTCTAGGCACCATAGGAGGACGTTGCTCATTCCTTCCTACATTTCTCCGACTCCTTTGATTCATGTATTGATCAAAGGTCCAAGCATCTCTCAAATCAAGAGGTAAGGAAGCATATTCCATGTAAGTTTGTTGTGCATCATCAGCAAAAGTAGGTGCAACTTCAACTGGTTGTTGCTCTTCCCTTGGAGTGAAAGTAGGGAAAAGAGGTTTAGAGGAGGACCCACTAGGAGTTGCAGTATGCTAACCCACAATTCTATCTCTTCTATTCACCTCAGGACTGCCATTACTATTATTCCCATTAACTCCACTGCTTTCACCAGTTGAATTATTTTGGGGCTGAATGACATTATGTGTTGCTTGCTGATCCAACTTGGACAATAATCGGGACATCATGTCTATCATTCCATCAAACTTTTTCTCCACTCTGTCCCTTTCTTCATTAGCTTGCCTAACACTATCTGACATTATTTCTATCGTTTGACCAACTTCTTCAACTGACTTTTCTGTACCTTCAACTGTTTTTCCAAGATCTCTTAAGGCTTCTGAAAATGTCTCTACGTCTTGAATGGGTGGAAACTGATGCTGAGTTTTGGCCTGACTTCTAGTGAATGGTCTGGTTTCTCTTTCACTCATCAGACAACTAACTGTAGAATGCCACAGGATGCCAGGGTCTTCTGCTCTGATACCACTAAAATATGCTAACCAATTTTTTCGTTGAATTGCACAACACAAACCAGCACTTGGCCAACTTGATTAACATTAGCTCCAAATCCAAAATCTATCAAAGCAACTCTAACCAAGAATGCACCCTAAAACCACTTAAGAAAGACGGGGCGGGCATATGGTCAGAGGATCCCTAGGATTCAACTTGATACAAAAATTGAATACAACTGAACTGAAAATAAAACTCAACGTTAAGAATGTGCACTCAAGATCCCAGTGAGGGCGAGGTGCTAACATATGACGGAGTAATTATTACAATTGAAAGTAATTTTAGGCGGATAACCAGCCATGAAGAATCAAACTATCTAATTCATCCGTTGCGGTGGGCATCCACTTAGGAGTGGGAATTCACCACTTGATAGTGGGTACAAGAGAGATACAAGTTCACTTCTCCACACTGGCGGTAAACCATCCAAGGGTATTTAATGTGAAATTTAAGAAATAATTGCAACAATAAGGGACTGGAACAGTACTACTATTTACAGTCTTACAATATGAGAAAGAACTGCAAATTATATAAGAATTACAATAGCTTTCAAGCACATAGGTATTGGGTGATTCCACACAATTAATTATCTCTCTAAATGCTGAGCATAAATCAAAAATCAGAACTTCTAAAGTCTGATAATAATAATCAGCAAACTGAAATGAATAACCAACAACTGTGAAACCAATAAAATGTTCATAACTCATTCAATATACCTTCGAATTGAGTTATGTCTTTTGCAGAAGCCTTCTAGGAGGTAGGCGCCCAAAATCAGATCACAAAACAGCATCGAAACTCCATATATAATTTTGGCACAAATTCCAAAACTCTCAAGAATGGTACAACCCTCCTTGATGGGCGATTTTGACATATAAAATCAGCAACTCAAAACAAAAATCTGCTAACTTGAGGAAAGGGTCGCCCAAAGCATAGAAATCAGATTCTTAAATACCCAGAACAAAATAAAAATTACTTAGAAAGCTGTATACAAAATCGACTTTCAGCTGTGACTATATGAACAACTTCAAAATTGGAAAAAAACATCAAAATCTTCAACTATTGAGCTCAATCTGCTAGTTTGATTTGAGAAGCAGCAAATGGCCAACTAGGTGTTGTATTTCAAACACGAAATTGGTGAGAGGCTAGGAGGTAAGCATTCCTCAAAGCAATAATTCAATTGTCATTCCGACAAACATAACAGTAGCAAAGTTCATAGATACCAAATGCTGGAGCAAGCTTCATTTTTATAGAAAAGAATAAAACTCATCAACTTCCCTTCAAGGCACGCCAAAAGCCACTGGAGAAACTTTTCAAATTTCCAAAATTCATAATTCCTCAAGATGGCGTCCCACATCAAGGCAACATAAAAACTTTATTAAAAAATATTAAAACACCTTAATGAAGGCGTCCCACTCCAAGCCCCTCTTTTAAACACAACTTCAAGTTATTCCACTAGGCCAAGGGGTCAACTAAAAAATAGAACATTAATTGCCTTGTAATTAAAAACATGCCACAAAAATTGCATATTGAAGTGTGCATCAAAAATACCAACTGCTCCAAAAAGGAAAGAACACACTGAAGCACTACCAACTGGATCACTTCTAAAAATAGTATTTACTATAAATAGTAAACACCCAGAAAAAATGCCTCAAACCTCCAAGCAAGGAAACCCTAATTTTACCTCAACGAGCCTACGGGCCTCCGGAATAGGCTGAAGAGTAACTAATCTGATCATTGGTGAGAAGGGGACATTACTCCCTTAATGATCTGTTCTTTCTGCAACATCATTCTATTGAGTGTAGGGAGCCGAATACTAACGCTAAATACGATGCTCTATGCAATAGTCCATAAAGGCTTGGTTCACATATTCCCCCCATATCCGTTGAATAGAAAAACTTGATTGCTTCTTGATGGACACCTTGAAGGTCCAAAAAGTGGTGGAAAAATCACTCTTGTACTTAAGAAAGTACACCCATGTATGTGTTACCCATTTTTCACCTATGGGCTCAATCAGGTAGAGTAACCCATGTTTACAGAGGTTCTCGAAGACCAAATGGAGGAACACTTGCATCAGGATCACATTTTTTCTAACTTGTTTGCTTTTTGTGCGGATGCAGGGGAAAATGATGTTTAGATTGGGCATGTGGATTAAATGTGGCTCCCAAGAGGGTTGAGTCCAACGTGCGGGTCTTCAGTTTAGGGGTGGGTTTTTATTTTTTATTTTTTTGCCCTGTCTTTCCCTCTGTCCTTTTTGGTTTCTTCTTGCCTTTTCCTTGTTCTGCCGGGGGCGGAACCCGAACTTGGAACTTTTCCAAGGTTCCGGTTCCTGTTTCTGATCTAGTTTCGACCCCGTTTCCGCTGTTTCTTTCTTTGTCGGGCCCCATTTTCCTTGTCTCCGTCGGAGGCGAAGTCGGACCGAAACCAAACTTGGAACTTTTCCAAAGTTCCAGTTTCCGTTTTAGTTCCGGTTCCGGTTCCGGTTCCGCGCTTGTGTGCGTCTCGTTCTCTTCTTTGACCTTGCGTTTTGACCGTGGGGTAGTTTTTCCCTTTCTTTTCTTCCTTGTCCTTTTTCCTCTCTTCTTTGCCTTTGTCGAAGGCGGGTTCGGGACGGAATCCGAACTTGAAACTTGATGAAAGTTTCAGTTTCGGGTTTGTTTCCGCCGCCGCCGCCGCTGTGTTTGGCCCAGGATCGGTTTTAGTTCCGATCCCGCCTTGTCTCTTGTTTTGTGTTTTCTTTCTTTTGACGGGCCCGGGCCCGGGTTGGAACCCGAACTGGGGACTTTTCCAAAGTTCCGGTCCCGCTCGTTCTTCTTTCTTTTCTTCGTGGCCTGTGATCGAGGGATGTCTCCTCCTTGGTTTCCCCTTATGTTTTTGTTCTTTTTCCTTTCTCCCTCGTGTTTTGTCGGGGGCGGGATCAGAACGGAATCCAAACTTGAAACTTCGGGGAAGTTTCAGGTCCGGATTTGGTTCCGGTTCTGGTTCCGCTGACTCTTGAGGTTTTGTCTTGTGCGTCTTCAGGTTCTGGTTCCACCCCGATCCCGTTTCCGCCGGTCTTTTTCCTTTCTTCCTTGTATTTTGTCGGGGTTGCTTTCTCCTGTTTGTCTTTCTTCCTTTTCGTCCCTTCGCCTTCTTTTGGATTTTGTCGGGGGTGGGACTCGGTCGGAATCCAAACCTGAAACTTAAAGAAAGTTTCAGGTATGGATTTGGTCCCGATCTCGGTTCCACCAGGATTCATCTGATTTTTTTTGCTTCCGCCCCCCCTTTCTCACTCCGGTCCCTGTTTGGTTCTCATCTCGACTCTGATTCCGCCGAAGAGTCCAAGCTTGGGGAAGGTGGAGGAGTTCGCTGTAAGGTCTCGCCGAACCGATGGAGTCTTGTCGATGGCTTTTTGTGAGATCGGTGTAACTCTGGCTGCTCGCCATGAGGTCTTGCCGACTGTCGGGTGTCTCACCGAAAGAAGTCTTTTGAGCCCGACGTGGTGGTTTATGTTCGCCCAGAGGTCTAACCGACCCGGTAGGGTCTTGCCGACATGGATGTGCTCGCCAAGAGATGGGGGCTCGGTAAGAGGTCTTCCCGAACACGTAAGGTCTGGCCGACAGCAACGGATTTGCCGAATGAATTGGCATCGGTGTGACTTGGTGGAGCTCGCTATAACTTCTCGCCGATATGCGATCCTTTTGAAGCAACCTTTGACCGCCTTGGGATCTACCTGGCACAAACTCGACCAATCAGAAGGCGCTAGGGAAAATCACGGGTAGTTTGACTGTTCGACTCCCCCCTGCGAACGAAATCGACGGAGCATGCTGACATCGCTCTACACTGAGATCGAAGGTGATTAGTCAGTAATGACGCTTGAGTCTAGTGGATAGATCTGATGGTGCTTCTCGAAGGGGAGGTAGCCGCGAGTCACAAAAGCAGCTGGAGAAGTGGAGCGGCATTAATGACCATGTTGCAGAGCATTGAAGACGACTTTGACGAAATCTTAATGGCGGACTCGAGGGCTGCAAGTCAATAACGACGGCTGTAAAGATCTGAAGGCCATGCGCAGGGACGAGCTTTCACCGACATGAGCAGGGGATGCGCATTAAATGCTTCATTGACTTCATTCCAAACGCTTCCAGGGCCGACATGTCCAGGGCCGACTCATTTTTGAAACCCTAATGCAGGGGGCCGACACTCTTTTGTATCTATGGCATTTTTGCCTTTTTGTAAGGCAGTTCTTGGTTAGGAGACTTCTGAAAGAGCATTATTAAAACTTTGTAACTCATTTTCTTGAATACTGTAGATCTGTAATACAGACACTCCTTATTTTATCAATAGGAAGTCATTTTCTTCATAGATTTTCTTTGTTTTATTATTGCTTGTGAGTTGCATGATAAAATCCCAGGTAATCCTCTATTTTATCAGATTCCTTCAGTACAGGATGCAAAGAATATTATGCGATAAGGCTGGTTTATGTTAGTGATCTCTTTCTGTTGTGTTTATATATGTGAAGACATCTTGTTTTTGTTTGCCTACGGAATGAAAATCAAATCTTACGTACTACTGGCAAACTAATCATGTGTAGAACATAGAATAAAACAGTAAACTGAAAGATATCATATTTGAACACCAGAAACTTTATTTATCATCAGAAATATCATGTACAAAAGAGTATTAGCATTGCTTGACAATATAACCATCGGCACATAACTCATAACTCATAATCCCTTTCCGACTATCCCAACAAGCTACATATAACGTTGGGCGGCGGTTAGATAACCAACCGACACGACGCTTCGTAACAACATTAACATTAACATTAATCCGAACATGATTTCCCGAAAGTACATGATATTATTATTCTTTACTAATCTATAGTTTTATTATCAATTGGCCGACTACGACCAAGGTCGACTACGGCCGACAACAAAGTAAAGATATACAACTAACATCATCCCCCCCACTAAAGAAGTCGTCTTCCAGACGACATACATATAGCAAGACAAGATCAATGAGAAGTAGGGGGAAGGGAGTGCGTCCCTGGATGCACAAATGACGTCGGAGTAGTAGAAGAATGCTCCGCTCGCAGTCACCTCACCTCCTCGGTACGTGTGCGAAGCTGCCGATTTTCCAGTATCTCCCTCTCCCTCGCCGCCTTTACCATACGGGCTGCCTCCATCAATTGGCTTTTTTCCTTCTCCGCCTCTACACTCCTTGCCGCCAAATCAACATCTTTTGCTGCCATCGTTCCCCCAGTTCCTGCTACTAAGGTTGCCACTCCTGACGCTGCCGATCCTGGCGGTGGTGTAATGGAACAGGCCGCTGGCAATATCTCGACCGAGGCAGTGGAACCTGCCGATACAGTGGTTGCCCCCTGTGATGTCGTGGTGGCAAGTGGTGCCCACCCTGGTGATGCACCTAGTAGTGAAGCAGCTACCCTCAACATTCGTCCAGCTCCAACTGGCGAAACAGAGAGTGAATGTCACTGAGTGTGTATTCTTCCTGGCTAGCGGTGCGGGAAGAGTAAACCCTGCCGGCTGCAACAATGGTATGTCGATCTCTCCTGCTTCCTGACTCCCTATGGCGACGGACACCTCCTCATCGGCCGGTGGACTAGACTCCGAGGGTGAGGAAGATAAATCAATGGGCTCCTCCCTATCTGATGCATCACTCTGCTCCGAGGCCTCCTCCTCTGATGTTTCCTCTTCCACCGACGCCTCCTTCTGTTTCCTCTTCTTTCCTGAGGCCGTGCCCTCGCCAGCTTGCTTCGCTTCCAGTTCAGACCAGTAAAATACGGTCGGCAACCCAGGATCCAGGTGAGTAAATGGCTGCAAGCGACCCCAATTGCCCTCAGGCACCTGTGTGTGAACGATATCGAGAAAGAGGGCTATAGCATGTTGGGTCATGTAGAAGGCCTTATGCCTCTGCGCTAAGAAATCCCTCATCCGCTCTGTAAGTAACCTCGCCCAGTTGTACACTCGGCCGACGCGGAGTCCGACCATGTAGTCCACCATCCATATAGCAATGTCCGACGCTCGGCTAGCACCTGTGAGTCGGCATTTCATTAGGTCGAGCAAGCACTTCCATTCCGTTGTTGCCAAGTAGTTTTTTCGGAGACCTCTGTTGCCAGCACTCCATATGGTATTATGTTCTTCCGCTGTCAAATCACTTCGACACACCTGTTTGACTAACAATTCCTTGTGTTCCTGTGTCATCCTCTTGGGTTTGTTAACCCCTATTTCCGAAGCTGGGACGCCAAACACTCCCTCGAAGTCCTGCGGCCAAAATGAAATGGTCACTCGGTAACCTCTGTAATCAATCACCGATTTGTGCGTATGCCTGCAATAGTTGTCTACCATCGCCTTCAGCCAAGGCTCAAACTCCCGAGAATTGAAGAAGGGCACTATCACAGCTTTGTCTACCCGAGCGTGTCGAAGCGCAACCTTCAAGGAGTGGTCATCAGGAGTGCTTCGCCACCATTGTTTGCACTCGTTGCTAGTCAGGTTCTCGCATGTCATCGTCTCGCTATCAGCGTCCATCCTCTTTCTTTTTCTAGCCGAGGCTACCTTTGGCTTGTGCTGCACGGCCTTCTTGCCCTTGTCCATTTTTCTATTAGTTCGGCGATTCCAGCCGATTTTATAAATCTCGAGACAGTTGTAGAAATTGCCGAAATTATCAAAACTGCCGAAATTATCAAAACTGCCGAAACTATCAAAACTGCCGAAATTATCAAAACTGCCGAAATGATCAAAACTGCCGAATTGATCAAAACTGCCGAAATGATCAAAACTGCCGAATTCTGGTAAAGGCTGGAATTGTTGTACGCCCTGGAGAAGTGACTGAACTTGAGATGGCCGTACGATCTGGCAATTTTGAGAAATCCGTATGCTTTGCAAGATCTGTGAAATCCGTACAACTTGAGAACTTGATGAATTTCGTACGGCTTGGCAACTTTGGAAAATCCGTACGACTTGAGAACTTGATGAATTTCGTACGGCTTGGCAACTTTGGAAAATCCGTACGGCCTGGCAACTTTGGGAAATCCGTACGACCTGGCAATTCTGAGAAATCCGTACGGCCTGGCAACTCTGAGAAATCCGTACGGCCTGGCAATTCTGAGAAATCTGTACGGCCTGGCAACTCTGAGAAATCCGTACGACTTGGCAATTCTGAGAAATCCGTACAGCCTGGCAACTCTGAGAAATCCGTACGGCCTGGCAATTCTGAGAAATTCGTACGGCCTGGCAATTCTGGGAAATCCGTACGGCCTAGCGACTCTGGGAAATCCGTACGGCCTGGCAACTCTGGGAAATCTGTACGGCCTGGCAACTCGGTGAATTCCCTGCGACTTGGACACTTTGTAAATTTCGTACGACCTGAGAACTTTGCAAATTCTGTACGATTTGAGGACTTAGTAATTGATGAAAGCGCCGTACAATTTCCTTCTCTGTGCTTGACTTGCTGAATTCGTACGGATTCTTGTGTTCTCTTCTCCCGTCGTGATTTCTGTGTATTCTGCCCTTTTTCCAATATATCCTTGGTCGTACGATTTCCTCCTTAGCTGAGTTTTGGCGACTTTTTATTTTAATGTTTCCCGACTTGATATTTCGCCATACTTTATTCCCCTCGGCAGTTTTCTCCCTTGGCCGTACGATTAGGGTTTCTGTATTTATTTTAATTCCAACTTTATTTAATTTGAGCACTTTCTCCCTTAGGCGCCCACTTCTTCTCATGACTGCTTGTATTTTAATTTTTTGCATTTTAATACTTCTTTTCTTGGTGTCCAAGTCGTTTAATTTATTATTTAATTTTTTCTCCTTTCTTTTACTTTCTTTTCTGACTTATTTTACGTTTCTTTTATTTTTTCCTTCTTTTCTCTTTTCTTCCCATTCGCCTTGTTCTTCCTTACTTACTCTGTTATTTTCTTTTATTTTCATAGCTTTTTTCCTATCTATTTTTATTTTTTCCCACTTTTGTTCATTTTCTCTCTCCTCCCTTCTCTCTTCTTTTCTTTTTTTCCTTTCTTCATCTCTTTTCTTTTTTTCTAATTTTTTAATTTTTTCATACTTTTCATTTTTTAACTCCACAATTTTTTCATCTCGTACCTGTTCAAACTTGTGGACTGGCGTATCGTCCAGTTTTGAGACTCTTCCTTTGTACTCTCCATACTCGGCCGAAAGTTTTTGGCTGGGCCTTCCCTCTTCTTCCTTGATTTCCCCGATTTGTAGCATGTTGCACTCTCTGTGGAACACTTCATAGTCTTCCATCTGCCAATGAAATAAGCCATTCAGCGAGCTTGTCTCGTCCTCCGAACAACTCTCGAGTTCAAGTACGCCTTCGATGTTTGGTTCCATAGCTTTCCTTCCTTCGTCCATAACCGATTCACCTCCATCCGATTCAGATCCGGAGGAAGCCAATTCTTCGCTCACGGCCTGGTTCTTCAAGTCGATGACATACTTCCCCCCATTGTTCTCGATCGAGAGTGTGTTCCTCTTCCAATTATGATTTTCCTTCGCCGCTATCAGCCATCCTCTCCCAAGTAGTGCATCGTACGCTTTCCTCTGTAATGGGATGACGACAAAATTTAGCAAAAACTGTTGTGTCCCGATCGTCACCTTCTGCGCCATCAACGTTCCCAACGGCTTGATACCATGTTGATCAGCGCCAACTAGTTGGAATGTCGGCGGCCAGAGTGTAGGCTTCCCAAGACTCTTCCATGTGTCTTCGGGTAGTACGTTGACTCCTGATCCTCCATCGATGATAGTATTTGTCAAGATATTCCCTCTGATTTCCATATGCACGACCGCTGGCATCTTCCCGATGTTCGCTGTGAGCAATACCGGGTCGATTGTTTGTTCACCGTACGGTGGCGGTTCTGGTATCAATTCTTTCCTTCGTTCCTCCAATCGCGGTTGCTTGCCATCCTCGACGACGTTTGTGATCGCCAGTCCCAACTGCGGCATAGTCTGGAGAAGGTCAGTTACTTTGATCGGTATGGTGGTCTGCAGTACCTGCCGTATGATGTTGGTTTCCGCCTCCGACCGCCGAGAGGTTCCTGGCTTCTCCAGAGGTACTTTGTTTTCCTTCGCCATCGCCAGTTCCACTTCGGTTTTTGCTTCCTTCATCCTTTGTTTCTCCGTACATGGATCTGGGTAAGTGGCTTTTTTTGCTTGTGCTCTAGTGATCGCCAGTACCTCTTGTTCTTCTACTTCCAGCATATGGATACCCTTTTGCTTCGGGCATTCGTTATCTTCATGATCGCCTGGTCCACACCACTTACACAATCTCCCTCCCGAACCTTGACCGTTCTGGCAGTCCCTGGCGAAGTGGCCCCATTCGTTGCACTTCCTGCATTGGATCATAGGCCTTCCTTTTGCATCATACTGTATCATGTTTCTCGGACTTCTATTGCTTCGGTAACCTCCAGGGGATGCATTGCTATTGTACTGGGGCTTTGGTGGTGTGTTCGGCGGTGTCGACGGTTCTCCCTGCGCGAAGAGTACTTGTGCACTTCTGCTTTTAAGTTGTATGGGCATTCCTTGACGGAATGTCCCATCACTTGGCAGATATTGCAGAATAAGTTCTTGGGACAGTTCGCCTTCGTGTGACCTTCCCCATTGCAATCCGTACACCACAGTTCTCTGGCTTCTCTCGTACTCTCCTTGTCGGCCTTTAATTCTTTCATCATTCGCATCATATCTTTCCTGAGTGCTTGTACAGTCTTGGATTCACCGTCGCTGTCATCCGTACTCTCCTCGTCGTCTGTCTTCTTTTTCCCTCGGGAGGATGTTTTATTTTCACTTTCTATGTCCATTGCCCGATTGTATGCTTCAGCGTACGACGAAGGAGGTACGACTTTCATTTTCTTCCTTAATGACGGAAGCAAGCCCTCGATGAACCATCTTTTCTTCAACCCATCGGCCGGTTGTGCCTCCAATTTCCCCAGTAAATCTTTGAGTCTTCGGTTGTAGGTCCGCACACTCCCGTGCTTTCCTTGCTTGGTATTGTATATCTCCGCAACAATCTCGCTGTCATCTCAAAGAAGTTTGAACTCCTCCTGGAAAGCTTTTTTCAATAACCTCCATGTAGCTCTCTGTGCTTGGTCCAATTCTGAGTACCAATCAATGGCACTCTCTCTGAGTGTTGCTGGAAATGCCCTTAGCCACTGGTCGGGATCATCCTGCCCGCTGGCTATCCAGATTGTCTCACATGTCTTGCAATGCCGTACGGGATCCTCAGAGCCATTCCCCATGAATTTCGGCAACTTTTGCCGTTCCGGATGAGCCATCTTTCCCGGTTGACCTCCCTGTGTGTTGGACCCGATTAGACTAGTGGATTCCTCGCTACGTCCCTATGCATCACTTGCACTCTTGGCCACGTACGAGTCACTCCCACGTCCTCCGTCAGCGTCCTCAACACCGTGGGTCTCCTCAGGATCTCTCCGATGCTCTCTCTGCCCTGGGGTCTTAAGCTCTGGTCTTCCCCTCCTTAACTCGTCGTCGTCGTCCGAGAGGGACAACTCTCGAAATCTTCTGATGCTACTATTCAAATCATCTTCATTTCCATAGAGGTTATATTTTCCTGCGTGTGGAGTGCTGAAGGGGTCTTCGTCCCTTCCTTCTAACAAACTGTGGTGCGCCCGTTCAATGGATGTGTCTATTCTTGTCAGGTTTTCATATGTTCTTTTTATGCTCTGATTTATTTCAATTAAGTCTTCATCCAATTCCTTACCGACTTGCCTTAGTCGTCTTCGCCGATTTTCTTGCTCTTGCAGCCTGAGTGATCGCCGAACTTGCTCTTCCGAAGTCCCGTGCCCGTCAAGTACTCGATGCTTGTCTTTGTTCGGCCGTACGGGCATTTATTAGTTATTCAAGCGATCATTGCTGGTTGCCGGAAGTACGGCGCCGGCTAGTATCTCGTTCTTCCTCCTCACGTTTGGTTCTGTCTTCACAACGTTTAACGATTTGCTGCCGTCGGCGCTCGCGATCTTCTTCTTCTCGCAAGTCTTGCAGGATAATGAAATGGCGGGCCAGTAACCTGGGCATGCGATTCAGGAGGTGGTTCACCTCGTCATTCACTTCCAGCCGATCCCAGATGACTTCCTCAGGGATCTCCCGAACGAGGGATTCCCTACGCACGTTGTCACGTAGCGATATTTTCCACAAATTTACCAGATCTTCTGTCAATGAGTCTTCCCGTTCCTCATTAGCATTTACAGGTTCTTCCGCTGGTTGACCCATTACGCTGCCATGGCAGATGATGCCCTAGTCCGTTCAGGCAACGGCGCCAAATGTTTGCCTACGGAATGGAAATCAAATCTTACGTACTACTGGCAAACTAATCATGTGTAGAACATAGAATAAAACAGTAAACTGAAAGATATCATATTTGAACGCCAAAAACTTTATTTATCATTAGAAATATCATGTACAAAAGAGTATCAGCATTGCTTGACAATATAACCATCGGCACATAACTCATAACTCATAATCCCTTTCCGACTATCCCAACAAGCTACATATAGCGTTCGGCGGTGGTTAGATAACCAACCGACATGACGCTTCGTAACAACATTAACATTAACATTAATCCGAACATGATTTCCCGAAAGTACATGACATTATTATTCTTTACTAATCTATAGTTTTATTATCAATTGGCCGACTACGGCCAAGGCCGACTACGGCCGACAACAAAGTAAAGATATACAACTAACAGTTTTCCTTGTGTTAAGCATTGGAACAGTCGGAACCTTACATAGACTCGTTTTTATAAGCATAAATCTCTGTATTGTGAGATTGTTTAGCTCTATTGAGATTTTTTGTGAGTTTCTGCAGTATTGTCATATGTTTTATCTTTGGTGTATCACCTGTTAGTGATAGGTTTTAATTTCGAGTATATCTTTCTTACTCTTTTCCTTTGTCATTCTTTAGTTTTCTCAAGTTATCTTAAGGGGAACCAACCCATAATCTGGAGGTCCACTTCATTCCCAGGTCACCCACAACCTCGAAGTGTTCCCATGTGTCAATAGGTTGCTATAGTTGATAGCTTAGCAAGGGTGCAAACTTTATTTGACAACAGTTTTTGGCACGCCCGGTGGGACTGAGAGCTGTTTTCAGTCTCAAATCAAAATTATCATACTGCTATTTGGTATTTACAGCAGAAATTGTAGTCTTAAGAGACGAACTTTAGCATAATTAGCGACTCTGAGCTCAGATTTAGCAGTTCCAGTGCATTACTGCTCATGAGAAGAGTGCAGTCTAGGAGTAATTCATCTGTTTTTGAGTATTTACAGTTGTCCCCGCCTAGAAGAAGGGGGAGAGAAATCCAAAAGGTTCAGAAGACAGTTGTTTATTTCAGAAGATCCAAGTCGAACCCTGCTGTTGGAGGACATACTGCTGTTCCTATTGTTGTTACTAAGAACATCCCAGCAACAATGATTCCAGCAGTGAGAAACCATCCATTTGTTGCTTTTAACCAAGGCAGCCCACTGAATCTGACTCAGCATGATAACATTCCTATCGCTGCCTTAAGAGGTTTGCCATATTTTTATGGGGAAGATCATACCACCCCAACAGAGCATATAAAAGATGTTGCCAACCTGTGTGCTGTTCACCATGTGACTGAAGAAAATGTTGCACTCAGATTGTTGGCGGCGTCCTTCAAGGAAAAAGCCTTACATTGGTTCAGAGGCCTACCTGTCAACTCTATAGCCACATGGGATGAGTTAGGCAGCTAGTTGTGCAAGTTTTTTGAAGATAAGTCAGACCACTTGTCCTTGGTGGAGTAGCTGTCTACAATCAAAAGAGCTCCACATGAAGATATGTCAGATTTCAATCACTGTTTCCAAAGGACATGGGATAGAATCCCACAAGCGGTAAGTCCTACTGCTAATCATGCATTCTTATACTATTTAAGAGCTTTAAATAGTGATTTTTTTGTGATGATTCGAGGTGATACACTTCTTGCAGCATATAGTATAGCTGTTAGAGCTGAAAACAGCCTCTTAGCTGTTATTCCAAGTGCACCCGCATTACCAGCACCTGATACCCAGCCTAATGGTCAATCAAACTCATTTCCAGTTCAGTCTAACGAACTGCAAGAGATTAAAGGCCTTCTAACTACCTTTGGCAATGAGATGGTTAATTTAAGAAAGCAGCAAAGTCAAGGTTTTAAGCCGTATCAACCCTCATTTCTGTCTAATTACCAACAGAATCAGACCAATAGACCATCTTATCAGCCTTATAATCAAGGCCAAAAATCCGTTTCTCACCCAAGGCCATATCAAACTTATGACTCTAATACTGCAAGCACTTCCAAAGAACTTGCCCCTGTCCAGAACAACTTAGTCCAGGATTACAAGTGGTGCTTTCCGTGTAATCAACCCCATAATCAGAGTACCTGTGTAAATGGGATGCTTAACCAAGCCTTGATGGTTCAGAACAATAATGTGCCTGTAACAACTGAAGTACAGCAGCAAGAGCAATAGACACATGAGTCTACATTCCTAAACTGGCAAGGGGAAGAATTTTGTGGAGTGGTCCACGCTGATTCTTCAATTGCAGACAATACACACAGCAAGAAGAGGGCAATAGATGAGGGACATCAACCTAATACAGTTCAAACTCAATCGAAACAAGGGCCGGACCAGAATCAAAGTACTCCTGACTCATCAAAAGCTTACTAGATCCGGATGCTACCAAGGGGCCAGCCTTTGGTAGTCAACCATCAGTCTGATTTATTAGCCCAGGTCCCTTCAGTTAAAGGTGATGTTATTCCCCCCAAGGGTCAAGTTAAACCTGCTACAACTTTCAATATATTGGAGCATATGAAGAAAATTAATGTACCCATGTCAATATGGGATTCTCTAAGTATTCCAGGTCAAAAGGACCTGCTTCAATCGGCCTTATCAGGTTTAAGTGTCTCAGATGAGCCTAGTGTAGAGAAGGAAAAGGTTGCGTTGGCTAATACTACTGTTGGTGATAAAGAACAGCAAGCTGCTAAGGCCAAGCCGCCTCCTTTTTATTTATCATTAATCATAGAAGATCATCTGGTTCACAATTGTATGATTGATTCAGGGGCTAGTAGTTTAGTTATGCCCAAACAAATTTTCGATAAGTTGGGAATTGAATATGAGCCACTAGAAAAGGGGGTAGTGCAATTGGATGGTACGGCTGTGAACACAGTAGGGGTCATTAAAATTCTGAGTTTAACTCTACATGCCTATCCCAATTTTGCAATACCACAGAATATATACATTATTGAGTTGCCCCCATACTTTTCCCTTTGTTTATCTAGGGATTTTACGGCCAAGATAGGTGGTTACCTATCCTCTGATTGGTCTCACATGTTGTTCAGAACTAGATATGGCACTAAAGCTACTATTAAATCAGAACCCATAGCCAAGGTTCATGTTGAGCCTTACAATCCGTCCCCTATCAATGCCAACTTGGTTACAAATGAACAAGTGGAGCAGCCTGCTGTTCAAGAGGCTGAGATTCAAATAGGAAGAACATCTAAAGAGTGGGCACCTCAAGCTCATGAGGTGGATACGGGTAAGCAGTTGGAAGAGGTCGACATGGGTGTTTATATGATGCATGAGACTGACTCTTTTGTGCCTAATATTGAAAAGAGTAAGGAACAGCATAGTGAGTAGCATGAAAATGATTTATGGGAGCTATATTTTGATGGCTCAAGGAGTAGAGTAGGTACTGGTGGTGGATGTATGCTGGTATCACTAGAAGGACAAAAGTACTATCAAGCTTTCAGATTCTATTTTAGCTGTTCTAATAATTCTGCTGAGTATGAAGCTCTAGTCCAAGGTTTGGAGTGGGCAAGACAGAGAGGTATCCGCTGTCTAAAAGTTTATGGTGACAACGAGTTGGTTATCAATCAGGTGAGAAAGCTAAATGCTGTTAAAAATGATATGCTCAAGTCTTACAGGAATAGGGTATGGGACCTCTTAGAAGGATTTGAGGCATTTAATCTGATTTCGATTCCTAGAGCTCAGAATAAACATGCTGATAGGTTAGCTGCTGTGGGAGCTGAACACGATATTCCAAAGGAGATTTGCATTGATAAAGCTAACCAGCATATCAAGATTGTAGTTAGGCCTGTTGTGCCTGATAACAAAATGCACTGACAAGTCTTTGATAGCGACCAGCAGATTGTCAGCTTTTTAAGAGAAGAAGCTGAATTCTCACATACCAATCAGGAAAAGTTACAACACCAGTACAGTGACCAGATTATTCAGCTGAGTATGAAGCTCTAGTCCAAGGTTTGGAGTGTTTTAGCTGTTCTAATAATTCTGCTGAGTATGAAGCTCTAGTCCAAGGTTTGGAGTGGGCAAGACAGAGAGGTATCCGCTGTCTAAAAGTTTATGGTGACAACGAGTTGGTTGTCAATCAGGTGAGAAAGCTAAATGCTGTTAAAAATGATATGCTCAAGTCTTACAGGAATAGGGTATGGGACCTCTTAGAAGGATTTGAGGCATTTAATCTGATTTCCATTCCGAGAGCTCAGAATAAACATGCTGATAGGTTAGCTGTTGTGGGAGCTGAACACGATATTCCAAAGGAGATTTGCAGTGATAAAGCTAACCAGCATATCAAGATTGTAGTTAGGCCTGTTGTGCCTGATAACAAAATGCACTGACAAGTCTTTGATAGCGACCAGCAGATTGTCAGCTTTTTAAGAGAAGAAGCCGAATTCTCACATACCAATCAGGAAAAGTTACTACACCAGTACAGTGACCAGATTATTCAGCTAAAAAACAAGTTTCCTAAAGGCCTGGTCACTTTAGAATATGTTTTTTATACTAATGATGAAGCTTGAAAGCCCAAGGGGAGTATTCAAGTTCAGCAAGATCACTACGAAGAGGTTGAAGTCTTCAAAGAAAAGCTTCTTTAGTTAGGCAAGGTATGTACAGCTGAAGAGAAGCATGCTTTTATTCAGCTTTGTCAAGAATTTAATGATATCTTTGCCTGGCAGTATAGTGATTTAAAGGGATTTAATCCCCAGCTTGCTCAACATACTATTGAACTGGAGCCTAATGTCAAGCCTGTTAGGCAAAAATAGAGGCCCCTGAATCCTAAGTTAGAACCTTTGATGAAAAAGGAACTAGATAAGTTGATTGAAAGCAGCATCATTTTTCCCATCAAACATACCTCATGGGTTTCAAACCTAGTACCAGTAAGAAAGAAAAACGGTGAAATAAGACTCTATGTAGATTTTTGTGACTTAAATAGGGCCTCCTTAAAAGACCGTCATCCTCTGCCTTCTATGGAGCAGATAGTTCAGGTAGTTTCAGGGTCTGAAAGGTTTTCCTTATTAGATGGCTATTCTGGTTACAACCAAATATTGGTGAAGAGGGAAGATCAGTACAAAACAGCCTTCACCACAAAATGGGGAACCATGGCCTATCTGAAAATGCCCTTTGGTTTATTTAATGCCTGGGCAACCTTTCAAAAGGCCATGGATATGGCCTTTTAGGGTTTAATGTACAAGATGGTCTTAGTCTATCTTGATGATATCACGGTTTTTTCTAAAGAGGCTAAGGATCATCTGAGTCATCTGAGGCAGATTTTTGAAAAGTGTAAGGAATTTGGGATATCACTTAATCTCAAAAAATGTGTGTTCGTTGTTCATGAAGGAAGATTGCTTGGTTATGTGGTATCGAAACAGGGTATTACTATTGACCTTGAAAGAATAAGTGCCATCTTAGCTCTTCCTTTACCAGCGCATAAAAAGGGTTTACAGAGTTTTATTGGTAGGATTAACTTTGTTAGGAGGTTTATCCCTGACATTGCTGATTTATTAAGTCCACTAACTCTCAGCATATTAAGTCCACTAACTCACATGCTGAGAAAGAATGTACCTTTCAGCTGGACTAAGGATGGGAAGAGAAGTTTTGAGCTTATAAAAGAGGCATTGGCAACCGCACCTATGCTTCTGAATCCTGACTTTTCTAAAGATTTCATTCTATATGCCTATGGAAATATTGATTCGCTTTCAGCCATACTTGTACAGCGAAATGATGAAGGATCTGAACAGCCCCTGGCGTTCTTCAGTCAGGGACTCAAAGATTACGAGCTCAAGTACGCTTTTGTAGAGAGACATGTTCTTGCTGTCATAAGAAGCTTAAAGAAGTTTAGGCATATGCTTTCCAATAACAAGATTATATTGATGGTTGCTCATCCAAGTGTGAAAGAGTTTTTATTAAACAAAGATTTGAGTGATAGAAGAGCTAGTTGGGCCACTAAGGTGATGGAGTATGACCTTGAAATAAAGGTTACCAAACTAATAAGAGGGAGAGGCCTCTGCGAACAGCTTACTGAGGACAGCAATAGCAGTGTAATGGAGGAGGAAAGTTTTGTTTTAGCACTCCAAGAGGGACAACAAACTGCTATACCTGCTCCTATTGGTTGGATTATAGAAATGACACATTTTTTATTAACCGGTCAGTGCCCTCCTGATCTGACCAGATCTAAAAGAAGGTATTATCGACTACAATCCATACCTTATGTTCTTTTAAATGGTTTGCTGTTTAGAAGAGATTTTCATGGTGTCCTGTTAAGATGTATTGAAGCTGATTAGGTTGATAGAGTGTTGCATGAATTCCATCAAGGATCAGCTGGTGGACACTCTTCTCCGAGAGCCACAACTCTTAAAATAATGAAAGGAGGCTATTACTGGCCTACCTTATTCAAAGATGCTCATACATGGGTAAGAAGGTGCAAAGAGTGTGCTATGTTTGCTGGAAAAGAGAAGCTGGCAGCCCTCCCGCTGCAACCGGTTCGAGTTGATCAGCCCTTCATGAAATGGGGTTTGGATTTTATTGGGGTTATAAACCCGCTGTCAAGTGCAGGCCACAAATGGATACTCACAGCCACTGATTATTTTTCAAAATGGACTGAAGCTGTGGCACTCAAAGAAGCTAATGAATCTGTTGTCTTGAATTTCTACGAAGAGTTAGTTACCAGATTTGGTATCCTAGATTCTATTGTGTCAGATAATGCCCTGGCTTTTGTGAGTGTTAAAATTTCTGACTGGGCTGTCAAAAATGGTATATATCTGAGTACATCCTCTAATTATTATCCGTAGGGCAATGGACAGGCTAAGTCCACTAACAAGAATCTCCTAAGGATCATTAAGAGAACTATGGAGGACAACAAAAGGTCTGGCACACCAAGCTAAAAGCAGCCTTGTGGGCTGATAGGATTACGTCAAAAAGGTCTACAGGACTTTCTCCATACATGTTGGTGTATGGAAAAGAGGCAAGATTGCCCATTTCAGTTGAAATCCTAGCCCTTGATCTGGTAAACCAGCTTGATATGATTGAGGAGGAGCCTATGACAGCAAGGTTAGCTCAATTATTTGAGCTTGAAGAACTCAGAGATGGAGCAGTGGAAAGGACTGAGCAATATTAGGCTCAAGTGAAAAGGTCATTCAATAAAAGGGCATCTCCCAGAGTGTTCCAAGAAGGTGACATAGTGCTAAAGTGGGATGAATTTAAAAGCAAGCCTGGAAGACACTCCAAATTTGATGCACTTTGGACTAGGCCATATATCATTGCTGAGGAGAAACAGCATAATGCTTTCCAGCTATCTAGGTTAGATGGTATAGTGGAACCAATCCCAGTGAATGGTATTCACCTCAAACATTACTTCTGAGGTATGGACCCAAATCTGTACATAACTATTAAAATTCTAGAGAATAGTTGTTGTTTCATTCCCTAAGTGCTGTCCCAGCATGGTAAATAGTTTCACTTCAGTTTTTTCCTGTTTTCAATAAATTTTTCGGCAACCTGTTATGTTTTGTGACTCTCAAGTGAGTTACAGCTTTACACAAGGCTGCTCCAAGTCTGTCTCTGAGTTTTCCCATGACTCTGTGCCCAATGGATTGGCCTAGGCTACTGGTCTACATGTTTAGCAGGAAAACATCCAGCAAAGGTCGTGTTGATGTGTTTTTCGTGACCGCACCAACGCAGAATAAAGTCGCCAACGGCTTCCCTATCCTCTCTTGATCAAAGTATTCCGCATGCTAAGATTGCAAGAAAGTTCATGCGTTCAACTCCAAGGTTCCTTCAGTGCGAATAGGCTCAGTTTGGCTCGATGTGATTTGCTGGTGTTTCAAGGGGACTTACGGAATTGTTCGGCAACGGAGAAAGGAATTCAAATGCTCGAAAGATCTGTCTATGAAGTTCGGGTTCCCTATTCTAACCGGAAAGTACTGAATTGAAATGAGGTAAGGTTAAGAAGATTCTAATCTACTCTAAGGTGTGGGATATGGAGCTCAACTTCAGCAAACTTCTAACCGGACTTCGCTTTGCCTCGCATTGGACAGCTTCCACGAAGTCGGTGCAATCTTCGAGGGAGATGACTAAAGATGTTCAAACCACCACTTGACATAAAGATACCATCACAACGACGCATACCATTATTCAAACTGTGATTGAAGTTAAGTACATGATGTTCCGGTTGACCACACAAGGTGCATTCACCATCAGCAAATACACTAGTGGTATGGATAGACGAAGTTGCTTAGATCAAACACCACATTCCATTATTACTATCTACTTGCATAAAAATGAAATTACGCTACTTGAAGTAGAAGGGATGAAGAAACCTCGCTAGCTATCCATAACGAAGACGAATTTCACCATCAATGAAAAGATCTTTTATTATGAAAGTTTTACACGACAATCTCTTACAAAAGTTTTCAAAGGAAAACTTTCCTTCTTCAACTACACTACCAACCTATACTAAGCTACTTCTAAGTTGCCTCTCTATTCTAACTTCTATTCTAATTCTACTGTCTCATGAATGTCTACTGAAGGTACAAATGAGGGGGACTCCCCCTTTTATAGTTGGCCAAGTCCAACGGACGGCTCAGATTACAATCGGCTGGATGGCCCAGATCGTGCCACCTCAGCCCTAAACATGATTTGCCCTAAAAACCGCCATAAAGGAGAGTGGGGTAATAAATGAGCCATAATGTCCATTATTCCTTCTAGAAGATTCCATTTGTAGACGCGTTCACATTATTCTCGATCTTCTTCTTGACTTTGTTCTTTGACTTCTTCCACTTGAGGGTCTTCATCTTCGTCACTTGAACTAACACTTAGCCATTTCTTGCAACTTTCTCTTCCTTCGAGATTGAAACTTGTAACTTTATCTTCCTTTGAAGGTGGTAATATCATCGTGCTTCACCACCTCCAAACATCGTGCTCTGGCCTCGACATTCCTCCTGCAAAACAAGCGAGGAGAAGAGTATTAGAACACTTCATAATATAAAGTCACCTTACTTACCTGATCTTCACGCTTTGATCCTCAAGAGCTCATCATTTTTCCTTAGCCAACATCGCGTTTGATTTCTTCATGCCTTAGCCAAATTTTCAACCCATCTTGCATTCTGCCTGGCGCACTTCACTCTGATATTTCATCCAACCCAGATTCGAGAAGAAATTCTTTCATCAGGAATTTGATCAAAAATCACCTAGGCGATCATTCTCAAATTCATCGGCCAAGGCAATTTTGTGTCAACCACATTTCATTTCATGCCTTAGAAAATTTTTCAAATTTCCCTTAGGAAATTCATCAACCTGGCGCCCACCAAAAATATTCACCCTGAAGGCCCCGACAAAGTGTAGAAGACTTCAAAATCCATTCCTGATCGACAATCATCAATACCCAGAAGAAACTTTCTCTCAGAACGCCTCAAATTCATGGGTATGCAACGAACAGGTTCATTTAATTCTTTTAATTTTGAACCTTAGAAAATAATTTCTCATCAAATTTATTTCGTTTCATCATCTGTGAACATTTATTTTCGCTCTGACTTGGAAATATTTTGTTGACCCTGTGCAGCTGGCATCCACCAATTTTTCACTGGCAACTTTACTCATTCCTGAGAGAATTTCATTACTCCTCCAAGCTAGGCATATTTTTCCTAAGGTGATACTTAAATATCAATACTTAGGAAAAATAAATAAATTTTACCACTTCATCATTCAAGCCTAGGCGCATTTGATAGGAGGCATCTTAAATTTCAAAAATTTCTAACGTCTTGAAGTATTCCTCACATACCCCCTAGGCGCCTAGAGGAGTCCACTTAAAATTTCCCATACTTAGAAATATTTGACTTCAAACTCCCACGCCTAGGTTCCCTACTCACCTTGGGCGCCAACAAGGGGTCAAGCTTCAAGTGTTAACACTTAAAATATTCTCAAAGGGACCCACTTTATGCTTTGGACGCCTTGTATTTAGCATGTATTCTTGTCTTTAATTGGGCGTATTTTGCAATCGCTTTGACTTTGTCTTCATGCATCTTAGGCGCATTTTGAAGGGTGAGCATCCAATCTAGAACATTTAGAATATTTTGAACACCTTCCTTGGGGTATGGGCGCATTTCACAGGTAGTACTTCCACTTTCAAAATTTTGAAGTCCTCTTTCCTCATTTAAGTTCTTGGGCGCATTTGGGCTTGTGAGCTTCAAATTTGTTTTTCTTGGAAACTTTTCCATCGTCCTCTCACTTCAGGGGCGCAAATGAGGTTTGCTCTTTCAACCTCTCAGGCGCATTTGCAAGGGTCAACATCTAGTTTCATGAGGGGGCGCATTTGGACTTATCAACTTTCATTTAGCCAATTTCAACCCTTATTTTCCTCAGGCGCATTTGACCCATCCAACTCTCATTTTACCTGCCTTAGGAAATTTTTAACTCACCTTCAGGCGCAGATGACAAGTCAGGCCTTCAGTTTGAAGAGGGGCGCAAATTGATGGGCCAACTTTCATTTTTGATTCCTTAGTGAAATTTTAAGTCCCTCTTTCTCTGGGCGCATACAAGACCCTATGCCTTCATTTTGTTTGCCTTAGAAAATTTCCCAACTCAACCCCTTAAGATGGGCGCATTTTGAGGTAGCTGCTTCCAATTTTGTCACTTAGAAAAATTTTAGACTCCACCTTAGTCTCCATCTTGCTGAGGCGCATTTGACTCAAGCAACTTCCAATTTGTGCCTTGGGCGCATTTGATAGGTTGTACTTTCAGTTTACGCCTTAGACAAATTTCAAGGTATCTCTCCAAACTAAGGCGCATTTACCTCCTGCTACTTCCATTTTGGGTGCCTTAGAAAGTTTTCAAACTCATCAAGGTTGCTAAGGCGCATTTAGGGGTCCATACTTTCAATTTCAAGCACCTAGTAAAATTTTCATGACCACCTCCTCTTAAAGGCGCATTTCACCCCTTGAGGTTTCATTTTTGAGCACTTAGAAAATTTCTCAAGCTCTCTCTCTTCAAGGGCGCATTTGGGGGTCCCTACTTCCATTTTAACACTTAGAAGATTTCCAATCCCTTTTCCCTTAGCTAAGGCGCATTCTACCTCCCACACTTTGAGTTTTCTCAGACTTAGAAAATTTTCTCTCATGGCTTTTCAACTTGGGCGCATTTTACCATAGGAGGTTCCAATTTCCGTACTTAGAATATTTTTCAACCATTTTGAAGCTCAAGGGCGCATTTTAACAATGGAGCTTCCAATTTGTGTGACTTAGAAAATTTCAAGACTCCCACCAGCTTGAGGGCGCAAATGGAGGGGTCTTCTTTCATTTTTCAAACACTTCAAGATTTTGATCTGTCTTTGGCCTTTCAAAGCAAGTTTTGATGCTGGATCCAAAAATATATCAAACTTGGTGGATTTCTTGCCCTTTGCCAAATTTAGGGTTTTTTTGATCATGCTAACCCTAATTTGCTATTTTTAGAAAATTCTTCAAATTTTGTGTCTTGGATTGACTTTTGACTCCAGAAAGCCTGATTTTGCCTTGTTCCAACTTCGGGGTGTGATCGTGTTGTCGGGGCCTGATGCCTGCCTGCACCTGCTATTTTTAGCAACTTGCTAAAAATAGCAACTGCTCAGAAAGTCTTCAAATTTCATGTGTTGATTGCCCGAAACATGGTGATTGCGACTGGATGCCGCTTCTGCGTGAATGTCTGGTTCCGCCCTTGATTTTAGGAAACCCTAATTGACCTGCTAAAAATAGCAATTGCCTGATTCTTCACTCTCTGCAGTTCCGTTTGATTTGAAATTCGCGCCATAGGGTCTTCATCACATGTTTAACCTGTTTATACTAAGACTTGACTTTGACCTGCTATTTATAGCTGTTTGTGAAGTGACTTACTATTTATAGTAAGTGTCTGTTTCTGAGACTTCCTTAGCTCCGTTTGTCTTGAAATTTGGACAGTGTGCTCTTCGTTGGTGAACTAGCCCGTTTGTGCCGGCGCTTGCGATCAGCTTTCTATTTATAGCCTGCATCTGGAACACTTTACTAAAAATAGCAAGTTCTCCGATTGCCTTCAAATTTTGCCAGCAGATTCTCTGAAGGATGCTGACCATGATGGATACTTCAGTTTTGAACGTTTAGACCTCTGACTCCTCATTTTTAGCGGAAGCTCGAAACCCTAATTTTGTGCATGTTGCTCAGATGAGCTCCGTTTGACCTCGTTTGGTTGCATGATGATCGGCTTGCATTTACGACGCTAAAAATAGAAAGTGGCCGAAAAAGTGGCCGAAGGATGATCTTGCATGTCATACTGCCCGAAAAATCTTGAAAAAGAAAAACCCAGAAAAATTTCCAACATGCATGCGCACTGGCTAAAAATAGTAAGTTTCCGAAAAGTGGTCAGCTCCATTTGCATGTTACACTGTTGCGAAGCTCTTGGAAAACCCAGAAAGAAAATGCCGACATGCGCCGAAAACGTCTGCATGCAAACCCTAATTTTGGCCTCCGAAGGCTGAGTGCTGAAAGTCATCATCATACTTTGCATGTCACATCACCGCGAAGGTCTCGAAAAACCCACAAAGAATATCCGGACATGCATCAGAAAATGTAACATATAGGCCCTGGAATTTGCTCTGGAAGCCAGACTGCTAAAAAAATAGCAAGTTATCCGTTTTCGCTCAAATTTTGCATACGAGCAGTCTGATATGCTCTGGACGCAGTGTGACTGTCGGAATCTCAAAAATGTTGAAGGATCACCTGTAACTGTGCACTTACTAAAAATAGTAAGTACCTCAGAATTTGATGAAATTTCAGTGGAAACCTGCTGGAAGCATACTGACAACAATGTTAGTCTCAAATCTCAATTTATTTGCTTCGTTTGACTTTAGGTTGGCTGGAAAATTCAAAACCCTAATTTTTCGGACTTGGCCAAAATTTCAAGCTTAAACTCAATGACGGGCACAATCCCGGAAAGATAGATAGTAGAAGAGAGAGACAACGACAAAACGAACGAAAAGCAAAGCCAAAATTAGGGGGTCCCCATTTGCAATGGGGCGATGTGTGAAAAACGTCACAACAGGTCGCCAGAAATGTTATCCATTTTTCACCTATGGGCTCAATCAGGCAAGGTAACCCATGTTTACAGAGGTTCTCGAAGACCAAATGGACGAACACTTGCATAAGGATCACATTTTTTCTAATTTGTTTGCTTCTTGTGCAGATGCAGGGGAAAATGATGTTTTGATTCGGCACGTGGATTAAATGTGGCTCCCAAGAGGGTTGAGCCTTGCGTGCAGGTCTTCAGTTTAGGGGTGGGTTTTTATTTTTCAGTTTTTTGCCCTGTCTTTCCCTCTTTCCTTTTTGCTTTCTTCTTGCCTTTTCCTTGTTCTGTCAGGGGCGGAACCCGAACTTGGAACTTTTCCAAGGTTCTGGTTCCTGTTTCTGATCTAGTTCCGACCCCGTTTCCGCTGTTTCTTTCTTTGTCGGGCCCTTTTTTCCTTGTTTCCGTCGGAGGCGGAGTCGGACCGAAACCAAACTTGGAACTTTTCCAAAGTTCCAGTCTCCGTTTTAGTTCCGGTTCCGGTTCCGGTTCCACTCTTGTGTGTGTCTCGTTCTCTTCTTTGACCTTGCGTTTTGACCGTGGGGTAGTTTTTCCCTTTCTTTTCTTCCTTGTCCTTTTTCCTCTCTTCTTTGCCTTTGTCGGAGGCGGGTTCGAGACGGAATCCGAACTTGAAACTTGATGAAAGTTTCAGTTTCGGGTTTGTTTCCGCCGCCGCCCCCGCTGTGTTTGGCCCGGGATCGGTTTTAGTTCCGATCCCACCTTGTCTCCTGTTTTGTGTTTTCTTTCTTTTGACGGGCCCGGGTCGGAACTCGAACTTGGAACTTTTCCAAAGTTCCGGTTCCGACCCCGGTCCCACTCGTTCTTCTTTCTTTTCTTCATGGCCTGTGATTGAGGGATGTCTCCTCCTTGGTTTCCCCTTATGTTTTTCTTCTTTTTCCTTTCTCCCTCGTGTTTTGTCGGGGGCGGGATCGGAACGGAATCTGAACTTGAAACTTCGGGGAAGTTTCAGATCTGGATTTGGTTCTGCTTCCGGTTTCGCTGACTCTTGAGGTTTTGTCTTGTGCGTCTTCGGGTTCTGGTTCCGCCCCGATCCCGTTTCCGCCGGTCTTTTTCCTTTCTTCCTTGTATTTTGTCGGGGGTTTCTTTCTCCCGTTTGTCTTTCTTCTTTTTCGTCCCTTCGCCTTCTTTTGAATTTTGTCGGGGGCAGGACCGGGTCGGAATCCGAACCTGAAACTTAAAGAAATTTTCAGGGATGGATTTGGTCCCGATCCCGGTTCCGCCGAAGAGTCCAAGCTCGGGGAAGGTGGAGGAGTTCGCTGTAAGGTCTCGCCGACCCGATGGAGTCTTGTCGATGGCTTTTTGTGAGATCGGTATAACTCTGGCTGCTCGCCATGAGGTCTTGCCGACCGTTGGGTGTCTCACCGAAAGAAGTCTTTTGAGCTCGAAGTGGTGGTTTATGTTCGCCCAAAGGTCTCACCGACCCGGTAGGGTCTTGCTGACATGGATGTGCTCGCCAAGAGATGGGGGCTCGCTAAGAGGTCTTCCTGAACACGTAAGGTCTAGCCGACAGCAACGGATTTGCCGAATGAATTGGCATCGGTGTGACTCGGTGGAGCTCGCTATGACTTCTCCCCGACATCCAAAGTCTCGCCGATGTGCGATCCTTCTGAAGCAACCTTTGACCGCCTTGGGATCTTTCTAGCACAAACTCGACCAATCAGAAGGCGCTAGGGCAAATCACGGGCAGTTTGACTGTTCGACTCCCCCCTGCGAACGAAATCGATGGAGCATGCCGACATTGCTCTACTCTGAGATTGAAGGTGATCAGTCAGTAATGATGCTTGAGTCTAGTGGATAGATTTGATGGTGCTTCTTGAAGGGGAGGTAGCCGCGAGTCACAATAGCAGCTGGAGATGTCGACTGGAGAAGTGGAGCGGCATTAATGACCATGTCGCAGAGCATTCAAGGCGACTCTAACGAAATCTTAATGGCAGACTCGAGGGCTGCAAGTCAATAACGATGGCTGTAAAGATCTGAAGGCCATGCCCAGGGACGAGCTTTCACCGACATGAGTAGGGGATGCACATTAAATGCTTCATTGACTTCATTCCAAACGCTTCCAGGGCCGACGTGTCCAGGGCCAACTCATTTTTGAAACCCTAATGCAGGGGGCCGACACTCTTTTGTATATATGGCATTTTTGCCTTTTTGTAAGGCAGTTCTTGGTTAGGAGACTTCTGAAAGAGCATTATTCAGACTTTGTAACTCATTTTCATGAATACTGTAGATCTGTAATACAGACACTCCTTATTTTATCAATAGGAAGTCATTTCCTTGACAGATTTTCTTTGTTGTTTAGTATTGCTTGTGAGTTGCATGATAAAATGTAGAAACCCTTGTTTCCCCTGTCTTCTGTAACTGCCTTTTTTGTTTGTTTTCTAAAGTTTTTGGTTTTTTTGTGGTTTTTGCATGAATAAAGGAAATTGCGATTTTGATAGAAATTGATAATAAATTCAATAACAATGCTATAATGCCAATATAGGATAGAAATACAAGATCTAATGCTGGCTAATCATTTATTGATTCACTGGACTTATTACAATATAGATCTGACTACATGCAAGTTAAAAAGAGGCCATATGATTGCAAATAGAAAACCTGGTATTGCTGATTACAGGCACATGAAAAATAAAGAACTGGTACGGCTTTCAGCTGAGTCTTTTCCTCCTTTGTCAGATGCTCCAGAAAGAATCCCTTGGTATTTGCGCCCCAATAGATGAAACCAGATGATGAAAAAAGAAGGCGATTTGCATTGGCTGAAAGGTACGGCCTTTTGATGGTACGGATCTGCTGTAGCAAGTACGGCTGTAGCAGCAGCAATAAATGAAGAAGTACGGCCCTCTGTAGAGTCTCCAAACTTCAATAAAATAGACGCCTTGATGAAGCAACCTCCTCTAGATGAATTCAATAACCAAAACCCTGAATGTAAAACAACTGTGAAGCTCTGTAATTTCTTCTGAATGAAGAAACCTCTTTGCCTGGCAATAAATCGGATATTATCTCACACCCTCTGAATTGCTTTCACTGGAGATGGCTCGTTCCCCAATGCTCTGAGACTGAAACCCTTGGCTTCCGTGCTCTGGACGAAACTTGATCAATTTTCAATAACTCAATAACATAATGAGCTCGAATTTCAATGCAAAACCTTATACTCTCTGGAAAGTGTGATTTCCTCAAAAATAGGGACCATTAAAATAATTCGAACTTTTCTTTTAATTAATTCCATAGTCTCCAGTGAAATTTTTAATTATAAAATATAATTAAAAACGTCCCCTTCCATGATGGGCGACCCCTTCAGCCAAAATCACTTAAGTTATAATATTTAAAATATTATAACTTTTATAATATAAGCTCCAAAAATTAATATTTAATTAAATCAATTAAATATTAATATCTCTCTCAATATTTACCCGATGCACAAACCGTCTGAAGCTGACGACTAAAGAAGTGATTCTGCACGTGATCAATCCATACTGCTAAAAATAGCAGGGTCCCTCGCTGAGTGCCAGATACTGCTAAAAATAGCAACTCAGGCTAAAAGTGTCCGAATGAGCCCGAACGAAAGCCAACTGGTCAAATACTGACAACTGGAGCCAAGCCAAGCTCCATCAAGACCCTCTATCCATCCCATCAGCCTACGAGGGTCGCATAATAGGCTAATCCTGTGCTCTGAGAGATGTCAACTAGAAGGGGACATGACATAAAATCCTAGGTAATCCTCTATTTTATCAGATTCCTTCAGTACTGGATGCAAAGAATATTATGCGATAAGGCTGGTTTATGTTAGTGATCTCTTTCTGCTGCGTTTATATATGTGAAGACATCTTGTTTTCCTTGTGTTAAGCATTGGAACAGTCGGAACCTTACGTAGACTCGTTTTTATAAGGATAAATCTCTGTATTGTGAGATTGTTTAGCTCTATTGAGATTGTTTAGCTCTATTGAGATTTTTTGTGAGTTTTCTGCAGTATTGTCATATGTTTATCTTTGGTGTATCACCTGTTAGTGATAGGTTTTAATTTCGAGTATATCTTTCTTACTCTTTTCCTTTGTCATTCTTTAGTTTTCTCAAGTTATCTTAAGGGGAACCAGCCCATAATCTGGAGGTCCACTTCATTCCCAGGTCACCGACAACCTCGAAGTGTTCCCATGTGTCAATAGGTTGCTATAGTTGATAGCTTAGCAAGGGTGCAAACTTTATTTGACAACAGTATGATGAGAGAAATCATCAATGAAGGTGAGTACATGTAATATCCCCAAGTAGGATACTAAAAAGAACAATAATTTTCTGAAAACTAGGGCACAAAACTAATAGCAAATTTCTTCACAAACTAGGGCATAAATCTGAATTTTATTTGCATTTAAAGTAGTTGCAAACATATTCAGAAATTCTGATCAGATTTGATAGAAAATTCTAAAGATTACTATGCTTAGAAAAATGAATTTTCAAACCCTTATAACTGCCCAGAAATTTCAGAATTAAATATCATACATTTTTATGAAGTAAACATGCAGATATCATACTACAAATGTTCCAAATTTAGGTCAGAATATTTTCTAACCCTAGCCGCCCCTCCAAAAGTGATGTGGGGTGCTCAAAATGACTATCTTTAAGTCTGAAATTGTTGCCCTTCAACCACTGTCCTCAGAAAAACCAGAAATAAATGATTTGCAGTAGTGAACACCTTCAAATCTGAGTAACCAGCGTTGATAACCTTGTACTTTTGGCCCCCAAACCTGATAAAACCTTGCAGCCTTCAAAAAACAATGTGCTAGGGTTTCACAAACCCAAGTTCTTCCACCGAAACACACTCTCCTAACTAGGTAGAGCCTGTATGTCTCACCAAAACCAGGGATACTTAAGGGTTTCAATCCTCAAGCCAAGTTGCAACAGCAATAAGCAGAAAACTTCATCACACAATGCCCAAATGTCTTGCCTTCATCTCCTTTTAAAGGCTTAGCTGAATCTTCTAGAAGAATTCAAAATTAACCACCTCTAGCTTCTAGAAGAGCACTTTATTAAATAAAGTGATGTTATAACATTTAATAAAGTGACTTATAATATTTTGTTATTTTTTATTTGTAACTTTAACTAAATAAAAAGGGGACAACTTAAGTCCCTTGGCTAGGCATCACTTTAAGTTGCATCAAAAGACGTGCACCCAACTTAAAATTTGAATTAAGAACAAGCCAAGGACTTTATTTCTTACTCAATATGCTCTACGTCCTCTTTCTCTTGGGTAAACCAAGGAAAGGACAACCAATCTGCTGCTAATCATCTTCATTTGAGTTGGGGACATTACAGTCCTCCCCACCCAAATAATGCTTGTCCTCAAGCATTTGAAGGCTTGGATGCTTAAGAATCTCCTCTCCTTCCCATGTTGCATCCTCCAAAGGCAAGTTTTTCCATTTGATAAGGTACTCAAAAATTACCTTATTCCTCAACCTTTTCTCCCTTATTTGTAAAATTGTTTTTGGAATAAGTATCAATTTACCCTCTTCAACCATGGGAGGCAATTCCGTTGAAGGTGTCACATGCTGTCCAAGTACCTTTTTGAGACATGACACATGGAATACATTGTGGATCTTGCTTGTAGATGGCAATTCTAGCTCATATGCTACTTCACCGATTCTCTATAATGTCCCCATTTTTAGCCTGAGCTTGTTTTTGAATGGTTTAGCCCATTCCTGGTCCTCGTAGGCTAATACAATTGGTTAGAGGGTCCTTCTTGGCAGTAATCAGTGGTTTTCTCCTCTAGAGCTCAGTGTGGGTTCAAGTTTGGCCTTCATTGGACTCAGTTCTTCATACTTACTATTTATAGTAAGTCACCATTTCAGGGGAGTCAGGGGTTACTAAATTTAGTAAGGCACCTGAAGGCACCTGGATAGGTCTTAGATGCAGCGTTGACCTCTTATTCAATTGGATGGGCGAAATATTAAATGTTTAATGATTAATTATCATTAAAATTAAATATTATAAAGTTAAATTATAAAGTAAAAGTGTACTTTGTTTTTTATGAGGCCATGACCCTCAATTATAATCACTTAAAGTACATTAATTTAATAATAATATTATTGGTTTGGGCGCCCATGAGTGAAGATATTATAAAGTTTTAATTAAAAACCTAAAATGGATTTCAAAAGAAGATTAAAAACAGCTTAAGAGGTCGACTTTCTTGAGTAATTATAAAAGGGCATCAAGGCATTCATTTTCATTATGTTTTGGTGAATATATTACTCTGGGTTTTGGTATTTGAGCAGGTTGGAGGAATTCAAAAGGGTTTCTGCCATTTTTCAGCATTGGAGAACGAAAACTCTTCAGTGTTATGCAATTTTGAGGCTATGAGAGATCAGCTGATATTATTGCTTGAGAGGGCTTCATCCAGGGGTCCTATTTGTGCTTAAATTTGAAGAACTTTATTCAAGGGTTTGAAGTGTAGAAGGTTTAATCTATTGCAGACCCAAA
Organism: Sequoia sempervirens; assembly: GCA_007258455.2. NCBI lineage: Eukaryota > Viridiplantae > Streptophyta > Pinopsida > Cupressales > Cupressaceae > Sequoia > Sequoia sempervirens. The sequence continues at coordinate 180,228 of VDFB02053774.1, forward strand.
CATCCTTTGTGGCCACCATTACCAATACTTCAAGAAGCATTCAGAGGCATTACTTTTGTTGTACCAACCAGGCCGTACATTCCAACTAAGGACGTGTTTATTCTAGGGAGCAAAACGCTTTCTCTTTGGAGTCCTTCCATCTATCTTAGGTGGCGCCTATATCACTGGAGACTTTAGGAGTGGTTTTCAAGGTGGGAAAATAGATGTATGAGGCAAGTCATACACTTTACTAGCTGCTGCTACAATTATTAGAATTTAATAAAGTTATACTTTGCCTTGGTTTCCGGGTATGATTTGTGAATAAAAAGCCTTGTATATCATTTTTAGACAATAGAAAATCAATTGCAGCAGTTTGAATTCTATTGTACCCAAAATAAATTTTTGGAATTCTGTATAAATTGAGCTAAATCTTGTTAAAATGCCATGTAAATTTTGTTTTACGTCAAACCAATCATAGGATCTTGATGGGTTTCTGTCAAGGAACACGTGCAAAATTCTGAAAATTTGAAAATTAGGGTTTTACGCCCCTATTTTCAGGGAAACCCCCGAAAATAGGACCTTCCCATAAATGATTGAAAATGATTTTGATAGGATTAAAAGGCTTCACAATCACATTGGTCAAGTCAGAATCATCAAAAGACATGTTTTACTCTGGTGGGTCTATTTCTATTTATCAGGAACAAAGTTAGGAGCTCCGCAGCCATTAATGGCAGATTGGCCAGTACCAGGTGCTGAAAGCTAAGCTTCAAAAGCTTCAACGACGCAACCATGGCGGAAAAGGTCTAAAATGATGCTGTTTGATGAAGGAGATTCCTGAAACCCAAAAAGGTCAAAATTTGACTAACTCTGGAAACGTTACGAAGGAGAGACAAGTTCACATGTTGAAAAGAGCCTTTTTCAAGCAGGGGCGCCCATGATCTTTAAAGGTCAAATGCAGTCTATTAGATCATCCAAGGCAGTCATCTTTGGCGTTTGCTTGCTCGCTCGACAACGAAACAAACAACTAAATCATCTGATGAGTTGATCATAAGCAGTTGCTGACGAAGCAAGAAGAGGCAGTTGAAGAAATGTCAAGAAATGACTGTCAAAGGTGAAGATCAAAGAAAAAGAGCCTTTTCAAAAGAAAGGCGCCCTTCCTTTTGGACCTTTGGATGTTGACAAAAGACCAAAGGCCTCCCAAAACAATCTTCTCAGCTCAGCTAGATCTCAACGACGCAACTGAAAGCACAGGCATCTGACGAGGCAGTCAACAGATAATCAAGATCAAACTAGGCAACTTTTTCAGATAAAGATGATCATGCTGAAGGACAAAAGCGCCCTTTTTAATGAGGGGAGCGCTTGAATAAAGGAACCCTAAAATGACTTCCAAGTTTTCTGACTTCAGTCACCTTTGGCGAAACAGAACTGGCTACCTGGCGAGATATCAAGCGAAATCATCTGACTTTCTGATCAACGAGAAATCCAGATCAAAGCATGAGAGGTCATTTCAAAAGGCTGAAGAACGAAGATTGAAAATTCACCAAGGCACAAGCAAAAGCGCCCTTTCTTGGAAAAGGCGCCCTTTCTTTTGAAGCCCTAAACTCAGCTTTTTGTCATCATGTCTACCAGGTACTTCTCTTTAGGGTAGATCTAGCTCAGCAGTGAATGTATCAGTAGCAGCTCAAGATCAACAGATCAAGCCAGATTCAGGATCAAACTGAGGTCATTCAAGAGAGAAAATAATAAAAAAACTTGCAAAACTCAAAAGAGACGCCTAAAAGAAGTCAAAGGTCAAGTTGTTGACTAAAGTCAAGATATTTTGAGTTAAACTTGGCTAAAACACTCCACGATCAATGGAAATCACTTTTGATCATGAGTTAGGCCCCCAAACTTGTGGATCTAAGGCTTGAGTCTATATAATCAAGGTGAAGGCATCCTACTTCATTATTTCATTGCAGGTTAAGGATCAAGAATAGCCATAAGCTCTCAAGGACACCATTGACAGATCTGGACAAGGTTTTCATCCGTTCTTCAATATTTCTTGCAGATCTGAAGCAGGAGAAGATTGCTAATTTGAGGATTGGATTCAGAGACAAATTTTCTCAGGAAGTCAGATAAAAACTTCCAATCCATCTTCTGTCTACTTCCTCTCTTCTTATCTTAGGTTTTCTTGCATTAAAAGCAACAGGCTACATCAATCAGATCAACTGGGTAGATTCAGCATAATTTTCTAGAGAAACCCATCTCGTCAGATTTTCTAGAATCAACAAACTTGTTGCCCCTTTTTTTGGGGGTTTTTCCGAAAAAGTTTCAGAATCAAAATTCTGAAGAACTGGGCTTGTTCAGCATTGAAGCACAAACAAAACCCATGTGCTAGAATTTTTCCGAAAAAATACTTCTCGGCAGGGTGCTATTTTCAGGGGTTTTCGAAAGTTATCAGAACAAGGTCAAGTTTACAGTCAATCTTTGAGTTTTTCAAGATGCAATACTCTTAGGTACAATACAGGACCAAGACGGCCCTATTCCATGATTACTTGAAAACAATTGACAAAAATTTACATCAAGTAATTCCAGTGGTTGATCTGGAGCAGCTGGAAGGCATGAATCAGATCACATTGCAGAATATTGAAGAATTTGGGTTGCTACAGGCCGCATCCATTCCCATCACATTACAAAGCGTGGAGCTTGTAATCACTTGTGTCAAGCATTACAATCCTACCACTAGAGAAATCAGAGCAACAGATGGAAGAATTGTTTGCAGTCTGAAGCCTCAGGATATTGAAAAGTGCTTTGATATTTCATCATGTCCTAACAACAAAGTCATATCAGTGACGGAATGCGAGAAGGCATTTGAGACAGCCAAGGACAAATGTCAAAAGATAATAGCTGAAAAATGGCTAAAAGTGACAAAGGCTAGCTTGCCTAAGTCGGTGGGACGAGGAGAATGTAAAGATGAGTACACAGTGTTAATCACTCTACTCAATAGAATCACTGGAGAAGAGGATGGTCATCAATTCCAGCCATGGATGTACTATGTCATTGCGAAAATCATTGGCAGAAGGGAATATTTTGACTGGGCCACTCTAATCAGTGACACACTCCATCGACAGATCACTGGGTATCTGGAAGCTCATAGGTTCCACATGTGCTCTTACCTAGTATACCTGATTGCCTTCCAAGGTGATTTCAGGATATTGAACAATGTGGGAACCTTAGGTGTGTAGAAGGTTCACGAACATTTTACACGTTTTGAGTTTGTTGTACCCAAAACCAAAATTTTTGCTTCACTAAGGCATTTTGCTTAATTGAGTCTTAACCTTGTTAAAGTGTTGTCAAATGGTCGTTTTTGGGGTTTTCAAATATGGAGTTGGTGTCAGTGTCATGTCAGGCTGTTTCTGAGGAAATTTGAGAAAAGTGAAAATTTGAAAGAAAATCATTGAAATTTTCGATCTCTGGAGAAGGAAGCACATTCTCAAATGGGCGTCCTATCTTTTAGGGGTCCAGATCCTGTTTTTAGGGTTTTTCACCTCCAACAGACATTTGTCCGGCATCATGTCAACTTCGCAGTGAGCTATCAAGCTTGTCAAACGGACCTGTTTCGGGCAAGTTATGGAAGATATAGCGCAAAATAAGCAAAAGTGAGAATTGGCTAACACTGGTAAAAAGCGCAGCTTTTGGAAATGGCGCCCATCTTTTTGAGGTGCCAAATGAAGGTTTTTGGCTAAATGCCACCCAAGATGTTTATCTCACATTCGTTCGAGCTTCGCGACGCATCCGTCAGTGGGTGAATCTGAGTTGCTGAAGCGTCTGAACTAGAGGTCAAACATAGGGTCAAATCTTAGTCAAAATATCAGAAGAAAAAGCAAAAGAGCACATTTTGAGAAAGGCGCCCAAGCTTTTTAGGCCTTTAATGCCTTCTTTCTGATGATTTCAGATGCCTAATGTGTCCGTGTTACGTTCAGCTTTCCATTGCACATCTCTGTCGGATCGAAATGACTCGGCTTGCGATCCCGGAATTTTTATAAGCTATTTTGTCGTTTCAGTAAGCTGAAATGCGGAATATGAAAGAGCAACTTTTGAAGCTCTTGTTTTCACCCTCGAGATGGCATTTTACGGGGAAATGCCTTCGGTACAAATGCAGGCAAAGAAGTCGGCTCATGATGAACACGAGATCCAATCACGAGTTGATAAATCGAAGTTATGAAGGTTTGTTTTTCCCTTCGTCGCGAAAATCGCGAGAGTTGAAATTTGACTAAGTGTTCTGAGAAAAAGCGCGGCTTTTAGGCAACAGATTTTGAGCGGATAACCGGTTTATGATGTGTAGTCTCAAGATATCTTGATCGGTTTACCAAGCTTTTGCAATGCACATCGACCGGTAATCGAATCGGTCAATGGAGTGTCGGAGGATGAGCAGAGGTCGGCGAGAGGTTTTAACTTAAATTTCATGAAATTTGTTGAAATCTGGAATTAAACCTTGAGAGTTCAAAGTTGAATTTTGAAAGTAGGTTGAATGGGCCTTATGGCGGAGTTACGTGAGTTAGACTGAACAATTTCTGGGTTGTCATCTTCAGTTCGTATATTGGCATGTGGAGTGATCTTTCAGTTTGCATGTCGAGTTAACTACCTTGCATGTTGAGTTAACTTGATTGCATGTTGACTTAACTGAAGATTATTACTGAATGTCAACTGAAGTTTGCATGCATGGCGATTTTGGTTGCAATTGTGAAGATTTTAGTGAAGATGGCGCTTCATCAAATGTCAACTGAAGTTCAAAAGGGACGAATTGAAGCATGAAGCATTTTTAGTGAAGTATGGCGAATTTGAAGTTGTTAACTTCACTCATCAAAAGGGTCGCTATATTTAGTGTTTGAAAAGTGAAGCATGAATTGGTGAAGATGGCGCACTTTTCAAGGGAATGGCAACTTTAGTTCTAAAAGGGTTGCTATATTTAAATTATATTTGATTAAAGCACATGAAGTTGGCGCATTCTTGAAGGCTAACTGAAGTTCCAAAAGGCTAGCTATTTTTAGCATATTTATTGCATGAAGATGGCGAATTTCTCTTTGCAATCAACATTGTTAACTAAAGTTTTCAAAAGGGCACGCCTTAGGTTAAATTTGATGAATCCAAAGCAAGGTTGAAGATGGCGAACTTGATAAGATGGTTAACTGAAGCTAAAGTCGCATGGTTGAGTTGAACTAAAGACTTGAAAGGCAAACCCTAATGCATAACCACTTATTGAGCTTGTTCGAGTTTCAGTTAACTATAATAAGGACCAATGAGAAGCCAAGCGCCATTTTTAAGCATGCTTTATTTAGTGCGAATTTTCTATGATGAAATTCTATATATTTCAAGAATGGTGTCCATTATTACATCATCTTTTGCTCTGAAGCTTGTATTCTTTTGAGCGACCAGCAAGCTTAAGGTGATTCAGGTGTCCGTTTTCAGCATTCTTCGAAGCTACGAGTTCAGATTGTTCAGAGGAAGGTGATTCTAGACTTTATTTTCACTTTGCATGCAGGTTTCATCAAGTTCCAAGGAAGAAGTTGGCAGATTTTTCAGAAGCAGACAAGCAAAACTTTCTATCTTCTGTCTTATTTCTTCTATTTCTCACCTTAGGTACTTTCTTCGCATGTCAAAGAAATTCAACACATATTGATCCGTCATCTAAGTTCACATATTTCAGCATTGCGGCCAAAACCCCGTCTTAGATTTTTTCGAGAAAATGGCCGCGTAGTCTTCATTACGAGCTCTATGCTTTTTTCAAGGGAATTTCTTTGCATGGGCTTAAAACACGTTTTCGAATCCGACTATGCAGGTTTGTTGAGTGGGTGTGCACAAAACCCATGTTCCAGGTTTTCTCAAGAAAAATTGCCCCGAGAAGCTCTAAAAACCCCTGCAGTTCTCGACTGAAAAGTCTTTGCATGTTAGACTAAACGGCGTTTTTTCACAATTTTGACATTGTGGGTTGTCTTAGAATCATTTTCCGGACAAAACCCATGTCTCAGAATTTTTGGTGAAAATTATCCTCCGACAGGCTATTTTTAGCCTCACCAGGAGCCATTTTAGCTTTCCGAGAAAGTTGTCAGAAGATAGCCGTGTTCACAGTCAACGGGCAAGTTTTTTAAAAGGCGATTCAACTAGATTGAATTCAAGACCAAGTCGGTCTTAATTTAGGTTTTCATCAGAGCAGCTGACAATGAAGCGTTAGGCTGCAAAAGAAACAGAGATTACTCCATTTACGGAGCCGCCAAAGTCACTCAGATCTTGTGCAATTGTCTTCGTGAAAATGGTACCTACGCTGATCTCGAGGTTGTACAAAATGAGTTTCAGAAGCATGTTTATGATATCTTGATGGAGGTTCTAATCACATTTTCAGTAATTTTAGCGAGTTTCAAGAAGGCGACTGAAAATGTTAAAGAATGTATGCATACGGTCAAGGAAAGTGACAGAGAATTGAAGAAGCAGATTATTATTTTGGACAGCATCAAAGTGCTAGATGACAGAGAGATTGATGAGTTCTTGGTCGAAGTGTTAGACCAAGATGACATGGAGTGATTTGCCAGTTGGAACCTACAGTTAATTTCGAGGGTTGAGTCATGGCTGACCCGTTGCTCGACTTCGATCTTGAGTTCACTTGCTGACCTCACACCTTATCTCGTCCTTGGAATTATCAACGAGTTAGGGTTAGGGTTTCAGTTAAGCGGTAGTGTCGATTAACTTTGCTTTTAAATAGAACGTGCATACTTGCATGAGTCATTAGGTTATTTGTGCGGTTAGCGTGGTAGCTTGAGTTAAACTGTGCCGTTTTCTACTTCATTGGGGTTTAATAATTAATCTTGCATGCATTTGCTGAGGCCCTTAGTTAACACAAGGTGATTTTTAGGGTTCCCTACACCTTGATGTATATAAATAAGAGCTTTTGCTCATTTAATTAACTTTGCTTGAAGAAATATATGATCGCCTACCTTGCCCTCAATATTACTCTTTTGGTATTTGTTCATGTGTCTTCGCTATTACGATTAATTGTTATGCCACATAGGGTTTCATGCAATTGTAATGGTGAATTCTTTCTGTTTTGTGAATCTTTATCATTTTGATCAAGTGTTATGCCACATAGGGTTTCATGCGATTGGGATGATAAATCTGTTTTGTGAAGTCTTTACTATTTTGATCAAGTGTTATGCCACATAGGGTTTCATAAGATTAGCGTGGTAAATTCTTCCCATAGTTTAGATAAATCTGTTTTATGAGTCTTTACTATTATGATCAAGTGTTATGCCACATAGGGTTTCATAAGATTGTCATGGTAAATTCTCAAATCTGTTTTGTGCCCAATAAACTTGTCTAGATTGAGCTGATAAATGCGCCACCTTGCCCTCAAGTAGAGAATCTAAACTCGTTTATCGTCTGATAGTCAAACTGTAGAAACCCTAGTTTCCCCTTAAACTCTGAATCTGACTGTTTTCAGGTTTTTCTGAAGGTTTCTAGTTTTTTTTGCATTTTTTTGAGGTTTTTGCATAAATAAACAAGAATGCGATTTTTGCAAGGAATATGGAATAAATTCTCTAAAAATAATTTAACTCTGTAAATCACAAACCCTAACACAAATACTGAAGCTATATCATGTATTATTCTTCTGCAATGATTACATAGAAGATCTGGTAACATGCAAAGTAAAGGCAATGAGTTTTATCAAATTTGGAACCTGATATTTTGCTGTAGCTGAAGTACAGATCTGGTACGGCTGAGATCAAAAATGCCTTTCTTCCTCAGACTAGTGGTTGCAGATGACTCTAGCTAGGTAGGCGCTCCCACTGGTGAAAGTTTGAAACCAATACAGAAGGCGTTTCTCACAGGAAAAGGAAACACGTCTTTCTCTGCTGGTACGGCCTGTCAGAACAGTACGGCCTGCAGCAGTAATTAATGCAAATAGTACGGCTTCCCTTTGAAACTCCAGAAACTCAGTAAAGATAGGCGCCTTTATGGTTTGATGTCTTCTGAATGAATCCTCAGCAAATCTTCTGAAATAATGAATGCTCAATGACGTTCTATGACTTCCTCTGAATGAAGAAATCTCTCAGTTGCAATAGATCAAGTGTTATTTCACACTCTCTGAATTGCTTCCAGTGGAGATGGCTCGTTCCCCAAGGAATTCGAACGCGAAACCCTAAAGTCTCAGGCTCAGATCAAAGTTGATCAGTTTCAATTCTCAATAATCTCATAATGCTCAAAACCCAAGGCAAATCCACTATTATGCTGAAAAGTGCGATTTCCTTAAGAATAGGGTTTTAATTAAATATTCACATTTTAATCTTTTAATAATTCAATAGTCTCTGTGAAATATTTTATAATAATCTTTAATTGCCAAACTGGCCCCTTTCCTGATGATGGCGCACCCCTCAATGAGAAATCACTTAAGTTATAATTAATATTATAACTTTATATTATAATCATTAAATAATTAATATTTAATTAATGCAATTAAATATTAATATCTTCCTCGATACTAATCCGATGACTGATCCGTCTGGTGCTGATGAACTCTGAAGTGATTCCGAATACTGCCAAAGCCATACTGCTAAAAATAGCAGGGGTCCCACTCTGCCTGCCAGGAACTGCTAAAAGCCAATTAAAGTCTCCCGATTGAGCAAAGCGAAAGACTAACGTCAATCTCACTGGCGGAAGCTGTTCCAGTGACCCTCTATATCAGGTCTATCAGCCCTACGAGGGGTGTGTGATGGAAACCAATCGTACTCTGAGGAATGTCGAGAAGGGACGCGAGCTTTCACCTCAAAGTATAGGAATGCAAGAGTGTATATATGGTAAGTTCTCCATCTCACCAATGCATGGGTAACTAGTTGTTGCATCCACCTAGTACATAGGAACAAATACTAGATACATATCTCACTCTAAAGTGAAACCAAGGAAGCATTAACATAAACAATATGATACTCCCCATAATACTGACAAGGGAGAGGCATGACAAGTCTAATGAAACTATGTGTGACCATATAGTGGAAGCAACATCTAAAAGTGCAAAAGAGGGTACCTGCAACTAAAAAAGGGTGTACAAACCAAGGAACACACCCATGAGGGAAGAATCATTTGGATTCATTGTTGTTGTGGAGGGACACTCACTTGACAAAGGTGTGATGGCTTAAGGCACTACAAAACCCCCCATGACACTTTATGATATAGTGCGTGTATAAAATATGACACAATATGATGTGTGAAATCCCCAAAATCATGTATAAGAGTGTGGCACTTTATCTCAATGCATCTACAAATAAGTTTAAGTACTTTCAAAAGATGTTAAAAATGCTCAAAAAAGATAAAATGTTAGAAATACATATAAAAACAACCCACATGAAGCCATCCCACACAAGCAAAAGGTTTCAGGTGCCAAAACGTCCAAGTAACCAACCAAAGTGTGAAAATAGAAAATTCTTAATAAAATATATTTGGGGAATTATTTGGAAAAAGTGCAAGGGTATAATATTTGAAGAGTTTGGAACACTTTTTCAACACCACAAGAATCATGAAAATTTGAGGAATTGGCCAAAAGTTATGAGCTCGAGAGCTGAAAATACATATATGACTTCAATAGGATATAAAATGCATCAACAAAAGTATATGAGAAAAATACATACACCACTAAAAAGTGCATGGAACCATGTTTTATTTGATATCTCATTTACATGATTTGATACCATTACAAAAAGTTATGGCTCCTAGATTTTTTTTCCTTATTAGGGAATTAGGGGCGAAAAATTGCCCCTTGGGGGCTAGACCCTGGTCACGCATACAACCAAGGCCTTCACTAGGTGTTTAAAATATTTGATTGCCATGTTGCCACTTGGGTGGTGGATTTGGGTGATGGTTACCACACTGCCTATTGAGTTAAGCCTTAGGCGCTAGTCATGAAACCAGTCGCTTCACTTAAATGTAAATGGGCACCAATTTTTTTTAAAGAAAGTTAAATAATTAAAATTTTGATTCATACCTCCGATGTAGGAGCTGGCACAAGGATTATGCTTGCAACCTACAAAAGGAATATTCTTATAAATATACTCAAAATTTGTCAAAGCCTACACAATGAACACCTACATATCAACCATATGGTATAGATCTATACACCATACAAATTCCATATGACTGTATGAAATACTTTTTGCCAAAATTTTGAAAACCCCAAGAATGGCCAAATTTTTTTCACCCAAATATTAAGTGTTTTATATCAAAATAGGGATTTTTGGGCCTTTTGAACTCAATGGTGAGTTCTTTTTCTTTTTCCAAAGTGTACTTAACAAAATCTCATGCCTAAATCACCATCAGATCTAAGAAGGGGTTTGCAGATCTAGAGCTTTGATACCACATGTAGAATTTGATAATGAACTCCAATAGTTCAGGATTACCTCCAAAACCAAATAACCTTCCATAAGAGAGTATGATAAGATAATATCTTGCTCAATATATTGATACAAAGTGTGCAAACCCTTATGATTGATTGATATAATGTACAAGAGGATCCTTTCTTATATAGGCAAGGTGAGAGATAGGATTAGACAAGATCATGACAAATATCTTAATCCTATGGTGTGAGGCAACAAATATTAAATGACCTAAGACACAAGAAGTAAATTATAAAAGATAGTATCTAATGATGACTAAGACTTCTAAAAAGATTCCTAGGACCTAAGTAAACTTAACATCTAAATAGGACCTACTAGGTGAACTAGTTAGGTAAAAACACCTTATTCACACCAACAAGATGAAGGTCACTCTATAATAACATTATTAGATTGACGGGAGAAATCAATGTACTCTATTCTTTGAGATTAATATAAACTTGTGCAGTTTTTGGTGTTGGAGTTTTTTACTTGAAAGAGTTTTTCCTATGTATATTAGTGTTCTTATGGTTTGCATATTTTTTATTACTACTTTTTTATTCCATTTAATGATTTATCATTATATTCTTAATAAGAGTTGATCACTTTGATTAATGTTTTCATTATGCTATTTACCCAAAATTTCTCAAGGTATATTGCTCGACACTCAATATAAACTATTTTGTGTATAGGCAAATAATTCTAAATCTTACCATCCATCATCCTACCTTAGTTATTAATAGTCCAAACTAGATTTCATCTTAGTCATTAATAAATTTTGAATTGGACTATAGGTGTAGATTTATCCCATGGATATAATTGTAGCCATGACCTCATTATTCTAATTCAATTTCTTTCTTTCTTTCTTGAGGTAACTCTTTTGGATATTTTGACAATTACATGCTGGTTTGCATGTCTAATATTTCAAATTACACACCTAAAATCTTGTATTTAAGAACAATCCCTAAAACATTAGTCACCATCAAGTTTGGATAAGGGACAAGACTTGATTGTCTAAATGTCAATAAATATATATATATATGACAATGTCAAGAGCATTATCTGTACTTCTATTTGCATTTCTAAATCAACATTCATAGATATTACACTACTATTCTCAAATTTTAACCATACAATTTTTGAAATTTTGAATCCATCAAATTAAACTTCTATCAATCATCCCAAATTCTCAAAAATTGTGAAGGTCTGCTTATAGTACCAAATGACCGAGTTGAGAAATCAGTAGTCATAAAAGCCCAAGTGAAGGTGATTGGGAGTAAAGTTGGACCTTTCGAAATGTTAAAAAATTGTTATAGATTGAGTGTAAAAGCTATTAAAGAGGGAAGCCATATTCACTCCTTACTGTGCTAGCAGAAATTGCAATGAAGCTTCATTCGGATTGGAAGTGTCGTTCAGTCCGATTATGAAAGGATGTGGGTTCTTTTAATACTTGAGGGGGATGTCGTTTTCTATGCTTAACTTTGTAGTTGCAGGCTGCATGAAAACGAGAAATGGTTTGACATATTGTCCAAAGAAGTTTTAAGATGATCTTTGTTCAACGCTTATCATATTTCAAATGAAATAAGTAGGCCTCATACAGGTACGTACATTATGGGCTACAAGTGCACATATAATCACGACAGTGATAGGAGGAGGAGTTTTATCATCGACCTAGAGTGTTGCATAGTTGGTATGGATTGCAGGGCCTAGAAAGCATGGCTGTATGGACTGGTACAATATGTATGGACTGGTACAATATGTGTTCCCATCTGGGGTAGAGATTGCTCATACAATAAGTGGCTTCAGGCAAATTCACCATCAACAATTCACCTCCAACAATTCTATCGTTAACAATTCATCGTCATGACAAATTTATCTCTAGGAAAATTCACCATCAGCAATTCATCGCAGTGAAAATTTCATCACCATCAATTTCCTAATTGTATATATGATGAATTATCCATGGCAATGAATTGCTGGTGGTGAATTTTCCACACGATAAAATGCTGGTGGTGAATTTCTCACAGCAATAAATTGTTGGACGTGAATTATTGATGGTGATTACTTGGAGTGAATTTTCCTAGAGCCACAATAAGTGCATAAGAACAATCTGACAATCTGTTGCTACCACAAGAATGGACATGAATATCCATGTCACTTTTCACTTTTCAAATAACACCTTCATGATCATTTTTGGAATGACACAAGTTATCCTCTCTCAAATACCAAACTGTCATAAAGTTTGGAGCCTTTGATTAATTGCAGCGATAATGTCAATCTTGTACGCAACAATAGGAGTGGGTCTTGGAATGGCATAGTAAAAATGAAAAGTTTAACTCCAATCATGAGCCCGAGTACTACAATATCCACATCACGGAAAGTTTGGCCAATCCTCCAATTCATTGGCAACCTGGCATTTTCTTACCCATACTCTATTCTTGTTATAGAAATATAGAACACTTCGAAATCACGGCGTCTAGAAAACAAAACTATAAAAAAATTTCCATGTCTACTGTAGCAATTTCGACTTTCTTCTATATACAGTGAGTGCAGAGTATGTACGAAATTGATTCATTAAAAAGAATTTAGAAACTCTCAAGCAAATAAACATTATAAAAGCATCAATATTGGAGTCGATGTAATTAACATTTTGCTGGTTCCTGAGCACCTTTCAGTGCTGCAGCCAGTTCTAGGAACTGTACGATCCACCGAAAACAACGTAGAAATGATTTGTTGAAAAAGCTTTTACGACTTTGAAGTCAATACTTCGGCATTGAATTGAGGAACTGACTTCCAGGATTTCAATAAAAAATGGCATTAAAAAGGTTCCCCCGGAGTAACGTACAAATCGACAATGAATAGAGATCCTGGAACAAGAAGAGTTGTAGAGTATTCTACTATGGACATTTCTGTTACATCAGTTGGAAAGTTCTTTCGGGAAATTGGTTGCAGGCTCTCTTGATGACATTAGCATTGGAGCTCGTATGCAACATTACCTCGGAGCTTATTACATGATCTATTATCTGAAAGATGAGAAGTCAAGATCCTCATCGGGAAACAACATGATTTAGGAATCAATATTTACAATCTGGAGGTTGGCCTAATGGTGAAGAACTTGTACTCTTGAAAGAGAGGTCACAAGTTCAAATCCTGCAGGGGGTAAGGTATGTACACCTCGTATTGTGGAGCACAAGTTAGGTGCCTCCCTCATATTGGGAGTACAAGGAGTCCCATTTATTGTAAGCCATTTGTAGACCCAAAATCAGACCGCTTGGTATCGTGGACTATAAAATAATAATATTATTATTATTAATCATTAGAATGGGTCTAGTAATTAGATTATAACTAATTTGGCCATCCTAGATTATAGCTATTGTTTTGGCTTTGAAAAACAAGGAGTTTAATATATACACAAAAGGTCAAAATTACGATCATTTTGGAGTTGACGTTCAATCGCATTATTCCTTATTGACTCCATTCCGTTCGTTTTACCACCACTAAAAATTAAAAACCCTATTCCCCTAATCATATGAAGCATGCAATTATATGTTTTTAATATAAAATTTTTTCACCGTTTAAATGTATAAAATTCACTTTTAAATGAAAAATTCCACCACTCCATTACAAATTATTCCCCAACATAATTTATATTACTGAGCCGGTTTAATTAATGTCTTAAGTTGATTTAATAATTTAAAGAAATGTATAAAATTCACTTTTAAATGAATAAAAATTCCACCACTCAGAGCAAATTATTCAACATAATTATAATGTCAGTTTTATTAATGTCTTATTAAGGAAAAAGGGTTCTTATTCTTTGGTTCATGGATAACTATCTTGTGTGTTGGAGATATTGTGAAGAGACTTTGTACTTTGAATTACTAAAAAAATATGAAGAATGTTTTTGAGTTTTGTGTCATTTATGTTCTTCAATTATTTCATATGTTAATTTGTAGTTACTTCTTTATGTATTTCCCCTCCTTTTGGTTGTATAGATAGAAAGATAATGAAGATTTTGTGCTTCAATTTTTTAGATGAATTAGAAGAATATTTTTAAAATTTATTTCATTTTATTCTTTGGTTATTCCATATTATTTGTATGTCAAATGTGTAACCAATTCCTCATACCCTTTTGTGTGTTGAAGGATAAACCATTAAATAATTATATCACTGGTATTATGCACACAAATATGAGAATATTATGTCTTTGTTAGTTGTTGCATGTTATTTCTTCTTTTTCATTTCATTCTTTCCATTTTTATTTAAAAACATTGTATAACATCTTGT
>VDFB02053776.1:0-46721 GCA_007258455.2 Sequoia sempervirens
AATATAAAAAATCTAAATATAATATAATATCTAATATAAATATATATTTAATTTATATATAGTATATTATTATATTATTTATGAATTATATATTATAAATATAAATAAAATAAATAATATAATAATATATAAAATATAATATAGATATAATAAATAATATGTAAAAAATAATATTATACAATATTATAATAATATAATATAATATACAATATTTAATAGCCCGCACGAGTAGAGAGTTAGCTTGGGTCGTGGGTTTGCTCCCCATTGGTTTCGAGTTTGACTTTGAGGCTTGGGCTTACCCAATGCACATGGTTTAAAAACAAAATACAATATTTAATTAAAATAATTATACAACAAATAAACAAACTTTTACAATGTACTATTACTTAATTATGATAATATAATAAACAATAAAATTTACAAAGAAATTTATGTATAATATATTTAAATTTGTATTAAATAATAAATAAATCTTTTAATAAAAATTTATTAATAAATTTTAAATCTAAATAAAAATATATTAGAATTCATCCTTATAAAACACTTTGAATAAAACATATAAATAAAAGTAAGTGAAATACATATTTATTACAAATCCCTTTGAATAAAGCATATAAATAAAATTGACACTATCAATCCAAAATTGTAAAATACAATTCTTAAATGCTACATTGAGCTCTAGGATTTATTATACTTAAAATAAATTAAAGCAAATTTTAAATGATCTGAAAGAAGAAATTAATTTTTGTATCAATAAATCATTTTCAAATTATTTATCACATCACATCCATTGTTTTCTTCACAAAAAAAAATGATTTTACATTGAGATCAGGTTACAGCCTCCTGAAATGGCCCCAAAACAAAACAAAAAAATTGCTAACAGCAGGTTTTTTTACAGACAGGTTGCAATCCCAAAAGGATGAAGCAAGCCTTCCATGTCACATTTCTTGCAACATAGATTTGGTAGTACATATATTTCTAGGTAGACCACACAACAAAAAGAAAAATACTTCATAGACTCTACCTCTCAAAGAGAATAAAGGCAATAAAATCTCTGTAAAATATGAAGATATGTCTCAACATGAAGCTAATGGGAGCACACCTGCAAATGCCAAAGGTAACCCTCAAACCACAGGACCAATGATACTAATTTATCTGTGACTAGGAAAAAAAATCTTCCCTTACTGATCTGGTTTTGAAGAAGAAATTAATTTTTCTATCAATAAATCATGACATACAATAACATTACATACAATATTTTTTAAAACAGAAATTGATTCTACAGTGATTTGCAAATGGCCCCAAAACAAAAAATGGGTATATCAACATAAAAGTGAAACTACAAAGGTAACAAGCTTAAATTCTAAAAGACAATGGCAGTGTAGATATTGCTGAGAAAAGCATACAGATTCAATTGAAAATGTTAAATGTTAAGAATAATGAGCCCATGTAACAGTCTTCCACAAAGTTTTAGAAGCAACAAGAGAACTGCCATGCCATGACCATCAGAGAAAACCAATAAGACATACAAAGAGTGTAGATGCTTTAGTATCAATTAAGATTGAAATGGAATTTTTTTCAGATTCTGTTCTATATGAGTTGGTAACTTTCCATTTATGGTGATATTCCTCATAAATAAATCAAATCAAAAGTATTGAATTGATAAAGGAGAGAATAAAGAAATTATAAGAATTTCAATCACATTAACAAGCTATTTAATTGTTAGCAAATTAGCAATAGCAATCTTGACACTCATTTATACAAACATCATCAAAAGGACAACCAACATGAACCTATTTAGGACTTTTTAACAGTAATAGAATGTTCACACTTATCATCTTGTTAAATAGATAAGAGAAAGCAGTTCATAATGTTAAAGCAACCAACGCAAAAATTTAGGAATGAAAAAATTTAACTTGTGTGTACACAAGTTATAGAGAATGCAAATCTACCACGGAATTTCAATCACAAGGTTGCAGTTACAAGCTATTCATACATAAGCTTTAGTGATATCCATTAAGTCAATTAGAATTTTATTTATCCTAAAGAAAACAAGCATAGTTACTACCTGCAAATGCAAACATTAGATAATCCAACTCACCATTTGTCTTTCTTTTTGCTGATGCATGTTTTTAGAAGAGGCAAGATATTTTCATGTCTTTTAAATTCTAATGTACACTCTTCCATGACGATTAGTAGTCAAATGGGTGTTTGTGATCAATTTTTGTTCGTTCTATTGTAATGTAAGAAAAAGTATAATTTAGACCCTACAGACCTTTTGATCACATCACAACTATAATTTTTCCTTCTCAAATATTTATTTCTATTTATAACACCTTCCTTTCACCTTACCTAAACCATTCATCTACTTTCCCTTCTCCTTCATAATCCTTTGCCTTAATTTTGATTCAATTTATTGCATAATGAATACATACTTTATTACTTCTTATTTTCTCTTTATTAAAGCATCATAAACCTTTAAAAAAAGTTCTTGCAACTCAAAGATATCTCTAACACATATCACACATATATGAAAAACTTGAACAAATTCTCTATTGTGGGACAACCTAGTGTATTTCAAACTAAAACTATGCAAAAATCATTAATGTGAAATTTGGTATTGTTTCTACCCCAATCTCTAAGCACTCTTAACAAACAAGTTAGAAGCAGTGAGGAGCATCAAGTGCCTAAGAATTAAGCTAAAAGGTAAACTCACTATAAGTGGAAACATCAACCTCATTATAATTAGGTTATGTTTGATTTAATTTAATTCTTTTATGAATAAAGGTTTACATTTATAAAATAATATTACACATATTCACAAAAAGAATGGCTGGATATAAAATTACACATCTAGAATGCATACAATGCTAAACTTTGAAACATAAAATATAGAAACAAATACAAAATTCTTAGGCAACTAATGTAGTAACATAGGGAGGAAGAAGATCACAATCTACAGTTTTCCCCATACATCAGAATCCTGAGTATCCACATGAGGGTTCCATCCATCATCATTAGGATCATGGGCATCCATGGAAACATTCCATCCATCATCATCGGTTTCTTTTGCTTTAATTTTTAAACTTTTAATAGCAGATTCATAATCATGAGAATCATCTCTTGCTTTCCTTTTCCTTTTCCTAATAATATTTTCTTTATCATATATGAAAGAAAATTGTGTGAGCAGAAGAATGTGATCAAAGAGCCAAACACTAGAAGGAATGTATTTACCCTTCACCTATGTCCCAATCCACAACCTCTAATAACTTTTTCACTTCCAAATTGTCATGGGTATAGAATATAAAATCTAATGTGCCCTTAAAATCAAATGCATAATGAGTATACTTTGGATTTTTGTATTTTGAATCCATCCAATGCTCCATCACATCATTATCTTCACCATAAGAAGAAGAAGCAACTCCATGCTTCAAATAAGCAGAATAAGCACTGGAAAAATCAATAGACCTCCTCTTTAAATTGTTTTCATCAAACTTCAATACTTTATTCACTTCCAAATGCTTGTGCTTTGGATCAATTTCATTCCACACCAGAAAAGAGTGTGTAACACTGCAGGACAAAGAATTGAAGTCACCACAGATCACCACGGCCATATCATTCCCTTTCTCAACTAAACTTGTTGTAATTTGTGTAGCAAACAATAAACCTACCATATCTTCACATCTGCTAGATAAGCATTAGCCACTAGATGGGTGTTGACTTTACAAATCAAATTTAAATCCAAAGATTTGAGCACAACAATCAGAGCTATTATCCTTGGTTCCCAATCATTTATCAACTATTTTTTGTATAGGTCCTTTTGGTTAAACTGTGAATCATCCCACTTTGTGCAAAGTTTTGTGGGCACCAAATCGCAAAATTCCTTGTTCCCATATTGTGTTGGAAATAATTTCTAACACTGATAAGGTTTTACCACCAACAAAAATAAAATTTCTCCAGCACATTCTACAGTCTACATTTAGTCCACCTGCAACCACATTTACTTCACCTGCAATCACCTTGACTCCAATGCCCACAATCTTATTTCATTTTATCTCCACAGTTGTAGCTATCTCATTCACGCAAGAAATTCTATGCTTATCTTTTTACCTTTCTATCCACCATCTATGTTCAAACCAACTTGTAAGCATCTATAAATATGATTGGAAATGTAACAAAGTTAGATATGTAGATTTTTTCTAACACAGATATCTCTATATTTTGTAATAGTAGATCAATATAATATATTTTCTATGATGTAGCATACATTTGTCTCATTTTACTTTGTCTCTTGATTTTGTTGTTTTCTATGTATTGTCCTTTGTTTAGCCTAGAACTGGTATCAGAGCAAGAAGATCATGGGCAACAATAGAAGAATGTGTTGTCTTGCAAGTTACTTTAAAGGAGAGGAGAGTTGTTACAGATCCCAGCAGCATAAGTTGGAGTTGTTGAGTAGATATTGAAGTGAAGATCAAGTGTTCGAAAGACACGGTCTATAAGAAGAAGCCTCAGAAGAAGGTTGTAATATTCAGAAAGAATGAGAATTTGTTGTTGTTTGCAAGTAGCCATAGTTTGAAGGTATTAGACTACTGAAGAAAATAAGTTTGTAGTCATGGCATCTAGCAGTAGCCTCACGCAACCTTAAATTTTGTTGTTTACTAGTAAGAACTATGATTTTTGGTCAATAAAGATGAAAACATTGTTTTGTTCTCAAGATGTATGGGATTTGGTAGAGAATGGTTTTGTAGAACCAGTGGATCATGCAGCCTTTTTGGCACCAACACAAGCAAAAAAAGACCAACTCAAAGACACCAAGAAAAAGGATGCTAAAGCCTTGTTTATTATTCAACAAGCTATGGATGAATCAGTGTTCCCTAGGGTTGTTGCAGCAATCAAGTCCAAGAAAGCTTGGGAGGCATTAGAAATTGCTTATCAATGTACAACCAAAGTAAAGGTAGCTAAGTTGTAACTTAAAAATAATAATTAGAAATGCTCATCAAAAAATTTAAAATGGTTTACCCCTTCTAATGAAGGGGGTTCAATGAACCACCCCCTTCTAATGAACCCTTCCCCCTCCCCTTCTAATGAACCCCTTACCATATAGGGGGGGTTCAATGAACCCCCCTTCTAATGAAGGGGGTTCGAATGAACCCCCTTCATTAGAAGGGGGGTTCTAATGAACCCCCTTTTTTCACCTTCCCCTCCACCATTTCAAAATTTATGTTTTTTACTATCGAAGCTTGGGAAGGAGGTGAGAATCGAGTCAACTTGATAAACCAATTTGGATGGTTGTAGTGACGAAACGTGCTTTCCAACAACTATAAATTTAATATATATTATTTTATTTTTATTTTTTTTAGTTTTATCAGACATAGGTTTTTCACCTAACATCAAGTTCAATGAAAATCATTGTGGAAAAATAGTAAATTTGAGGGAAAAAATTTGAAAATATATATCCACTATGTATCGATGTCCTCGCTCTAACAAAAAAAAAAAAATGAATTTCAATACATACCAAAAAAGTTATGCGAGCCGAAGTGCACCTATGTCTAAATTATAAATCTTTTGACTTCAAAACTTAATTAAAAGAAAAATATTCAACAAAATTCTATGAAACAAAATGAAAGCCCTAGATACTTGTGTTACCAACCTAAATTCAAAATAATTAGAGTTTTATCCTTTGTAGAAAAAAATTTATGCGAGCCGAAGTACACACCACTTTTTAAAAATGTTGTTTACTATTAAAAACTAGTTATCAAGGGAGACGCAAAAATATTACAATTTAATTTCAATTTAAAAAAAAAAAAATACATTTAAAATCTATAGACAAAATCTCACAAATCACTAGTTTACATCATTTTCAAATTCCTAATAGTTTACCTACTATAAGTGTCAAAAGTGAAGTTTTCTCCAAAATGTTGATTTCAATGTCAAGTTTGGCCAAAAAGTGTAACCCATTATTGTGGGATGACCCTTTTAAACAAACATTAAGGAGAAGTTTTAATTTTTTTTATATGAATGCATCTGAATCTATAGATCATTTCTTTACCGAAGTGATGAATATTTTTAATCAAATGAGGTCACATGGTGAAGGTATTGTAGATCAAAAGGTGATTGAAAAGATACTTAGAAGCTTACCTAGTAAGCTTGATGTAATTGTAGTTGCCATTAAAGAATCAAAAGATTTAACTCAATTATCTGTAGATGAACTGTTGTAGTCTTTATTGTCTCATGAATCCACAATGAATAGGAATCATAATTCTTCTTCAGAGAATGCTTTTAGATCTCAAGTGTCATTTAGTAGAGGAAGAGGGAGATCAAACTTTAGAGGAACAGGAAGAGGCAAAGGTGGATGCATGAGTCCAAATCAAGGAGAATGGACTAATCAGTCCTATCAGAGTTTAATTAACAAAGGACAAGGAAGAAATCAATTTCAACAACAATCACCCAGGTTTGATAAGTCTCATATTCAATGTAATCATTGTAAGAAATTTGGTCATTTAGCAAATGAATGTTGGAAGAAAAAAGCAGAACTAGATAAACAAAATGCAAATTACTCAGGTGTATCAAATAATAACTTAGGAGGGTTATATTCTTAACCTGTAATGTTGCTCAAGAAAGTTCTAGTAATATATGGTTTTTAGATAGTGGATGTAGTAATCACATGATAGGCAATAGTGGATTATTTGCTAGTTTGGATGATTCTGTGAAATCTGGAGTGAAATTGGGAAATGATAGTAAAGTATCTGTAATGGGGAAAGGAGTTATAAATATTTTGACTAAGAATGGAGGAAAGAGATATATTCCTGATGTCTTCTTTGTACCCAGTTTAAAACATAACTT
The DNA here is from genome assembly GCA_007258455.2 of Sequoia sempervirens. Lineage (NCBI taxonomy): Eukaryota > Viridiplantae > Streptophyta > Pinopsida > Cupressales > Cupressaceae > Sequoia > Sequoia sempervirens. The sequence goes on from VDFB02053776.1 coordinate 6,844, forward strand.
GATGAGTGTTGGTTAGTTAGTGCAAAAAGGGTATAAAGTTTCTTTTAACAAAGACATGTGTACAATTTTGGATACAAATCCTAGTGATAGGTTAATTGTAAGGGTTGAGATGACTAAGAATAAGATGTCCCCCCTCCGGATTGACTACATCCAAGGAACAAAGGAAGTAAGTTTCAAAATAGTGTACTTAGACCCAACATGGCTTTGGCATTTGAGGTATGGTCACCTTGATTTTGAAGGTTTGAGTTTATTGCAAAAAAGAAATATGGTGAAAGGTTTACCACCCATAGAGAATCTAGCTAGTTCATGTGAAAGTTGTATATTAGCAAAACAACACAGAGAAAGTTTTCATGTAAGGAGTTCACATAGAGCAAGGACACCATTAGAGTTAATTCATGCACTGATATATGTGGACCAATGCAAACTCCATCCTTAAGTGGAAGCATATATTTTCTAACATTTATTGATGATTTCAGTAGGAAAACCTGGATATCCTTTCTCAAGCATAAGGTTGAAGCCTTTAGTAAATTCAAGGAGTTTAAAGCTATGGTTGAAAAGCAAAGTGGTCTACACTTTAAGATACTCAGATCAGATAGAGGTGGTGAATATAGTTCTAATGAATTTTTAGAATTTTGTAGAGATCATGGTATCAAGAAATAATTTACAACAAAGTACACACCATAGCAAAATGGTGTAGCACAGGGGAAGAATAGAACCATAATGGAGATGGCCAAAAGCATGTTAAAGGCCAAGAATTTGTCTAATGATTTTTGGGTAGAAGCAGTAGCATGTGTAGTATACATCTTGAATAGTAGTCCTACAAAGAGTGTTAAGGACTGAATTCTACAGGAAGCATGGAATGGTAAGAAACATTTTGTATCTCATCTTAGAATTTTTGGATGTGTTGCATATTCCTTAGTGCTATCTGAATCGAGAAAAAAATTGGATGATAAAAGTGAAAAGTGTATTTTTATTGGTTATAGTGAGCAATCAAAATCTTATAGATTGTATAATCCTCTTTCAAAGAAAATGATTATTAGTAGGGATGTTAAATTTGAGGAAGAAGCATGGGATGGAAACATTGACAGTATAGTCTTAAGTGGAGCACCAATACCTCATAGTGAAGAAGAATCAAAAGAAAATAATGGTCAATCAAATCAAGTTGGGCCAAGTACTCCACCAAGAAATTTTATGCAAGGTGAACCATCAAACTATGAAGGCCAACCTACTTCAGATTCAAATGTAAGTAATGAGTTAGATCCTACAATTTCTTCATTAATACCAAGTCCTAGAAGTAAGAAAACAAGAAGTCTAAAAGAAATATATGATCAAGATCGAGAGAATTTAGATTTGTGTTCAAACTTTGCTTTATTCTCTCATGATCCAGTATATTTTGAAGAAGCAGTGAAAGAAGATAATTGGATCAAAGCAATGGATGAAGAAATGGATTCTATTGAAAAGAATCAAACATGGGAGTTAGTGGATCTACCTGAAGGTAAAGATTCTATAGGAGTTAAATGGGTCTATAAGACTAAGTTCAATGTTGAAGGTAAAGTTGCAAAACATGAAGCTAGATTAGTTGCAAAAGGTTTTTCACAATAGTATGGGATTGAATATAATGAAACATTTGCTCCAGTTGCTAGACTTGATATAGTTAGGACTGTTTTATCAATAGCTGCACATAATAGTTGGAAAGTTTATCAAATGGATGTAAAATTAGCTTTTTTGAATGGTTTTTTTGAAGAAGCTTATGTTCAGCAACCTCTAGGATATGAGGTATATGGGCATGAAAATAAAGTGTGTAAATTGAAGAGAGCACTTTATGGTTTGAAATAGGCACCAAGGGCATGGTATAGTAGGATTGATTCATATTTGATAAGTAATGGATTCAATAGAAGTAACAATGAGCCCACATTGTATACACAAACCAATGAACAAGGTCAAATTTTGATTGTGAGTCTATATGTTGATGATTTAATTTTCACTGGAGATTTGTCTGAAGACATGCTCAAGTCAGCTTTAATGAAAGAGTTTGAAATGACAGATTTAGGCTTAATGAGATACTTCTTAGGCATTGAAATTGTTCAATATGATAAAGGAATATTCATTTGTCAATCTAAGTATGTGAAAGATGTATTGAGAAGATTCAAAATGTTACAAAGCAATCTAGCATCAACTCTAGTTGCTATAGGAACAAAACTTAGCAAAGAAGATAAAGGGTCAAATGTTGATCCAACTATGTTTAAAAGACTTGTTGGAAGTCTAATGTATCTTACAACTACAAGGCCAGATATCATGTATTGAATTAGTTTGATCTTGAGGTTCATGGATTCACCTCAAGATTCTCACTGGCTATTTGGAAAAAGAATACTACAATATGTTGTAGGAACAACAAGATATGAAATTTTATATTCCAAAACTAATGATTTTAATTTGGTTGGTTACACTGATAGTGATTTTGCAGGTAGCATAGATGACAAGAAGAGTATTTCTAGACACATATTTCATTTTGGATCTAGAGTTGTCTCATGGGCATCGAAGAAGCAAGCCATAGTAATAATTTCATCAGTTGAAGCAGAATATGTAGCTGCAACTACCACATCATGTCAAGCAATATGGATGCATCAAGTCTTATTAGATTTGTTGCATAATCAAGACAAACCAACAATAATATTTTGTGATAACAAGTCAACAATTGCATTATCAAAAAATCATGTTTTTCACAAAAGGAGCAAACACATTGATACAAGGTACCATTTCATCCGAGAGATGGCCAACAATAGATAAATCTACCTTGAATTTTGTAGATCTGAAGATCACCTAGCAGACATTTTTACTAAGGCATTACCCAAAGAAAATCTTGAGTATCTATGACAAAGACTAGGTGTTATTGATGTTGAAGTCATCAGTGGTCAAAATTAAAGGGGAGTGTTGGAAATAATTTCTAACACTGATAAGGTTTGACCACCGACATAAATCAGATTTCTCCAGCACATTCTACAGTTTGCATTTACTCCACCTACAACCACATTTACTTCACCTGCAATCAGCTTGACTCCAACGCCCACAATTTGATTTCATTTTATCTCCACAATTGTAGCTATCTCATTCACGGAGGAAATTCTATCCTTATCTTTTAACCTTTCTATCCATTGTTTATGTTCAAACCAACTTGTAAGCATCTATAAATATGATTGGAAAGTAACAGAGTTAGATAAACAATTTTTTTCTAACATAGATATCTCTATATTTTGTAATAGCATATCAATATAACATATTTTGTATGTTGTAGCATACGTTTGTCTCATTTTACTTTGTCTCTTGAGTTTTTTATTTTTTGTGTATTGTCCTCTATTTAGCCTAGATACTGGATGGGGAAGCTATCAATGCAAGAAACTTTTGACTTAGGAAAAACGTGACGCAACCTTCTACTTTAGACCCTGGTTTTGAATTTGATTTTGGCGAATAACAGTATCTGTGATTTTTCAATGGATTTTTGAAGTCCTCATAATGATCTTCCTGCTCTTCCTACAGACAAATGATATCGACTTTGTATGCAAGAAAGACATAATAAACCATATGGAAGCCCAAATAGGTGCTTTACATTTCAAAAACAAACAAGAGAATGTATAATCAGCTTTAGCAAAATACTACCCCAATTGCTGCCAAAAGAATCAATCCATTGCTTTTATTATTTCTATCTTTTCTCACCCTCATCAAATTAAAAACTGTAAAACTATATATCTATCTCTTTCCTTTCATTCATAACAAATTGATTAATGAAAATTTGAGCTCTATTAATGTTTTTTGTGCATTTATATTTTATTTTAATAAACTAATTTTATTATTCTATTGTAATTTCTTGATCATTTGTATTTACATTTTTATAGTTTTTATTTCTTCCACTAGATTTCAGGTTATCATCTATTTTGTACATTCTAACAAAGTTAGGATCAAATATTGAAAAAAAAAAAATTAATTACTCTATCTTAATCAAAACATAAATGGTGAATAAGATATAGCATTGATAGAATGAGAGCTAAGAGTCTCCAATATCAAAAAGTATAAGACATGTAGAGAAGGCTACAATAGGTCCCATATGGTTAGATAGTATTGATCGCCATTATGATTACTTGATGGGTTCATGGTAGAGTGTCATGGAGTTCATGTGAGGATTAACTCTTGGTGGCTTTGTAGGATTATATCATATTATACTGAGATAAATGTAACCTTGTAACTTATAAACTATGGTTTTAGAGGATATTTCTTAGTGTTGGAATTAAAAAAATCAACTTGCAAGATCTAAGAACTCATTTGAATAAGAATTTGTACAATGATAATACTATCAAAGTGTATAAAACGTAGAAATAATCATTGCATAGAAAGACAAGGATAAATAAGCAATAATGATAATACTATCTGTCTTCAACTTTCTCCATACATCTTTCTCCATACATCAACGAGGTCCTGAGTATCCGCAGGGTTCCATCCATCATTATTGAGATTATGAACATCACCATTTTTTTCTTTTGTTTTAATTTTTAAACTTTTAGTAGTAGATTTAGAATCATGAGAACCATCTTCTGCTTGCCTTTTCCTTTTCCTAGTAATATTTTTTTTATCATCGATGAAAGAAAATTGTGCAAGCAGAAGAATGTGATCAGAAGGCCAGACACGAGAAGGAATGCATTTATCCTCCGCCTGAATGATAGTGTCCCAGTCCACAACCTCTAATAACTTTTCCACTTCCAAATTGTCATGGGTATAGAATATATAATCTAACGTGCCCATATAATCAAATGGATAATGAGTAAGCTTGGGCTCCTTGTATTTTGAATCCATCCAACGCTTCATCACATCGTTATCTTCACCATAAGCAACTCCTTGCTTAAAATAAGCAGAATAAGCACTGGACAAACCAATAGAACTCCTCTTTAACTTGTTTTCATCAAACCTGAGCACTTTACCCACATCGAGATGTCTGTGCTCCAGATCAACTTCGTTCCGCACCATAAGAGAGTGCGCGGCGCTCCGGGAAAAGAATTAAAGTCACCACAGATTACCACGGCCATATCACTCCCTTTCTCAACTAAAACTTGTTGTAATTTGTGTAGCAAACAATAAGCCTGCCACATCTTCACATCTTCTAGATCGCCCCTAGCCACTAGATGGGTGTTAGCTATACAAATCAGATTCGAATCCTAAGATAGCACAAAAATCAAAGCTATGTTATCCTTGCTGCCGAATCGGTTATCAACTGTGGTCTGTATAAACTTCTGGTTAAACTGCGTTTCATCCCGCTTTGTGTAAAGTTTTGTGGCCGCCAAATCGCAGAATTCCTTGCTCTTATACTCGACGGGGATACTATCCACGAAATCAAACTTTTCCCTTAGGAAAAATGTGGCGCAGCCTTCTGGTGTTGAATTTGCTTTTGAATAATAACAGCCGTCGTATCCGTGATTTTTGAATGAATTTTTGAAGTCCTTGAAATGATCTGCCTGCACTTCCTGCAGACAAATGATATCGGCCTTGTATGCAATGATTTCCGAGACCAGCTTAGTTCTGCGGTAATTCCATCTTAGCGCATACGGTGGGCAGGCTTGGTGTTTTTCCGAGGTGGCCCAAATGTCGGCCAGAACATTGTATGTCAAAACTGTGAATTTTGATCCTTTAACGGTTTGTTCTGTGTTAAGGCTCACAAGCCTGCGCTGCAGTGGATTTTGTTCTGTGTCACCTCCACATTCTATTTTACTCTCCAGTTTTCCTTTCCCTTTTTCTATTGTGCTTTTCTTGTCTAGGGATTCGTTGCTTAATGTGCTGGATTCACTCATGGCGGCTTATTTGGTAGATTAAAGTAGCAGTTGTTTTTATTTTCCTTTCGAGTGTTGAACATGTTCTTGTTGAGGAAAATGCCTTTAATACGCCTGCGTACATTCACGATCCTGCAAATTTTCACAGTCGCGTCGTTCGGCTTAAAGCTTTTCTTACTTAAATTTTACCATCACAAAAAAGTTTCGAAAATAGGCTGTGTTTTAATCAATCCACAGTATTTAAATAAAATATTAGATTTTTTAAAAATAAAATATATATATATATTTCATCTTCTTCCACAAAAAAAATTCCGGTAGAGCAAGTGAACAAGTGATAATTAATTTAAGATAATAATTATATTTAAATTTTCATAAGCTTTCAACTTTCCTTCTTTCAAGTATAAAATCTATCATAATATTACAATTATGATTTTTTTTTAAAAGTAAAGTCAAATTAATAGACTACTTTTAATAATTTATTGATAATTTTAAACAATTTTTTTTTTATTTTTTATTATGGAAAAGTATAATCATTGAGTTGGACATATGCAATAAGATCTTTTGTTTCATGGAGGAAATAAAAGTGCTTTCTAGTATAAATAGTATAATGCCTACAATATAACATGGGCACAACACATAAGAAAGGTCAACAATTTTTTTATTTTATTCTATAAAAACAACATAAAAGTGTTACATCATTACTATGCAATCTATGCATACATGTATCATTACCATACGCATAATATCATGTAATATCAAACATACATAGAATAATATGTCAACAATGTATAGTGATAGAGGGAAGGTAGAGTAAAATGATATATAATGAAAGCTAATCAAGTAGCACACATACCTACATGACACAACCTATGTATGTAGGCTTCCTAAGAATTGAATGGTGCCAAGATATATGACTTCTAAAGGCAATGGTGTTCCTAGAAAAAAACCTCTCCTCTAAGGTACTCTAAGGAATGACAACACACTCCCATGACAATGCCACAAGACAATTAAGGCACTAACCTACTTAATCTTGAGCATTAATTAGATAAGCTTCAGCTATAAGATAAGATTAGTGACATGTAATCATTCAAAAATGTTTATTTTCTAGAAGAATTACAAACAATTAAAAGCAATGAGGACTATTCTATCTCTATAGAATCATTTAGAAATAAGGATAGAGGGTTATCCATTAGTGATTATGATTGAGCATATCACATGAACTAACACTATTATAATTTATTTGTTATAATGTCAAAATGAGATGTGATAGGTTCACAAACTACACCAACCTTTCCTATACGAGCAAGTGTCAAGGGTAATGATAAAATGATTAATAATTACATTAGAACATGCACCACTCATCTCAAGGGGTAACTTGATGAGAAGGAGAAATTATTGATATTCTTCCTATAAAATGATTATGACAGTCAAATTGTTTCAATTATATATTGGGATCAAGGGACAAGATATCACACACTTTCCTTTATCATCAATATGAACCTATATCAAATCTAATGATATGATTTATTTATTTTAATAATATAACCCAAATTTTATGCCCTTTTCACCATTGAATCAAATCTCTATTTAATTTAATCAAGTACATAATAGTGATGTGTTTCCTTATTCTAATATTTTTCATGAGACGACATTTTATAAGTTGGAAACTATATAATTTGATAGTAGAAAAGATACGTAAATTTGTATTATTTATTTTCAAAATTATTCAACCACCATCTATATATGGATGACATGTACATAGCATATTGACTAAGAACACAAGTCAAATTATAATGTCATAATAATACAAATTGATGCTATTGTTTATATTTAAAATTATACAACCCATATCAATTTTCACATTAATGGCTAAAAGCCTAAAACAGGTGCTTTCGAACAAACTATGGATGCTTGGAAAAATATATCAAAGAATAATAGTAAGCAATAACATAGACAAGGCAATGAGCTATTTGAAAAAATGCCTCAAAGAAATGTGGTCTCATAGTGATATCCATCACCATGAGACCACATTTCTTTGAGGCATTTTTCTCAAACATCTCATTTCCTTGTCTATGCTACCACATTTTCCATACATGTCTACCAAGCATTTTATCAAACAATTCACTTCCTTGCTGCTATGGCTAAAATCCTAAAACAAGTGCTTTCGAACAAACTATGGATGCTTGGAAAAAATATATCAAAGCATAATAGTAAGCAATAGCATAGACAAGGCAGTGAGCTATTTGAAAAAATGCCTTTGAAAAGAAATGTGGTCTCATGGTGATGTCCATCACCATGAGACCACATTTATTTTTAGAGGTATTTTTTCAAATGTGGTCTCATGGTGATGTCCATCACCATGAGACCACATTTATTTTCATAGGCATTTTTTCAAATAGCCTTGGACATCACCATGAGACCACATTTATTTTCATAGGCATTTTTTCAAATAGCTCACTGCCTTTTCTATGCTACCACATTTTCCATACATGTCTACCAAAGCATTTTATCAAAAAGTTCACTTCCTTGCTGCTATGGCAAAAAGCTTAAAATAGGTGTTTTCAAACAAACTATGGATTCTTGGAAAAAGTCTATCAAAGCATAATAGTAAGCAATAGCATAGACAAGGCAATGAGTTGTTTGAAAAAATGCCTCAAAGAAATGTGGTCTCATGGTGATGTCCATCACCATGAGGCCACATGACGTCACCATGAGACCACATATCTTTGAGGCATTTTTTCATACAACTCATTACCTTATCTGTGCTATCACATTTTCCATACATGTCTACCAAAGCATTTTATCAAACATTTCACTTTCTTGATGCTATGGCTAAAATCATAAAATAGGTGCTTTCGAACAAACTATATGGATGCTTGGAAAAAATTATCAAAGAATAATAGTGAGCAATAGATGTGAGACCACATTTCTTTAAGGTGTTTTTTCAAACAACTCACTGCCTTGTCTATGCTACCACATTTTCCATACATGTCTACCAAAGCATTTTATCATTTAAGTACACTCAAAAATATTTCAAACAGTTCACTACCTTGTCTATGCTACCACATTTTTCATACACGTCTACCAAAGTACTCAAAATTTTGTTGACTATAGATGATACATTGTAAACCATGACATGCATCACTATTCTAGTTTTCGTAATTGAACAATGTTGTTTTATTTTTCAAATGAAGTGGACAGAGACACCTCCTGATGTTCATATGGTAATGGAGCATGGTGTGTCTTCCACAATTGACAACTCCATTCCTTTGACAACGGTATGAGGAAAATTAGTAAATTTCAAATTACATTTGTTGTTATAGTTGTTTATTATTGAAAAATCAAATGATTATTGATTTGTAGTTTAATTTCTATTTGGATAGTTTCTATAGGACATTAGAATGCCACAACCTGATCTTCTTGCTATGGAAAATGAGGAGAGAGATCATTTGGAGGCGGTAAGTGATTATTTTGTTAAATATCTCATTTTTTATAATGTAATTTATATATATTAAAGTCTATAATTTTTATTGTAACAACTAAGGCTCCACAATTCAAACTAAATAGGAGGAGCAACCCTTGTATTTGAAGTAGACCACTCTCATATGCATCTCAAAGATCAAAGGTCGTTAATGATCTATTTTCTTCACCTAGAGGGGAATGACTTTTTATTGGGTTCCTTTGTTTTATGCCTATATGGCATTTGTGGACATATATATTGTATTGCATATAGTTCACATTGCATTCCTATATGACATTCTTGTAGGCCTATATAACTATTTTATATATATGTTATACTTATATCAACATATATTAATGTATACCTATATGGCTATTTGGTCAATACACATCTTTTTTGTTGATGGTTTCCATATTTGCATTATAAATCCGTGCTTCAATGGATATGTGTAGATGGTTTGCTTCAAATATTTAAAGTCCAATTGTATTACATGAACTCTTCCTTTATATAATTGTAAATATGTAAAGTTTGAACATTCTTGGCAAACAGATTGGGCACCTTGAGATGATAGAACCCTATGCTTGTAAAGGTGCCAAATGAACTATCAGCTCTAAATATTTACCCTTAGGAAAGAGAAAATATTCTCCTAATTTTTTGTCGATGTACATCTCCCTCTCAAGATTTTCAATGAATTGAAAGATTATAAAATGAACGCAATGTTTGCTTTTAACCAGAAAGCAGAAAAGGCTAAACCCAATATTAGGAAGAATCCTGATATTAGATGCATGATACAGATAATAGAATACTAGCACAAAGATGAGTTTAATCTTGAAAATCACTGAGAATTAAAATGACATGCTCAATATTATCTGAGAAATGACATCTATCATGAAGAAAACTACATAACTCACGCAAAGATAAAGCATAGCATTAAGACACTCCTGAACACAAATATTTAAGAACATCAAATTATCTTCACAATCTAAATTCACAAAGACAAATAGTGATTTCATTCATAGGAAATAGTAGCAAAGTCTATATAATATTGAGTTTTTCATTTGAACAACATTTAAAGATTCATAGTTTGAAAATAGATACATACATAAGCAAATAGGTAACCGCTTCCTCTTTTCCCATAACTAATTAAAACTGGAGAATTTTAGAATAAAGCAAATGAATAGTCTTGATGGTGTTGCTTCATTTCTTGCCTCTGGGAGTGTCATGGGTCTCTTCCATAAGGCTTGGAAATCCTTCATAGTGTGTAACAATTCCTTATGTCAAGGAATGGTCACATTAGTCATTTGTACCTTCCAGGCCAGCTGGCCATCTTCGATTGCTTCAATGCGCTTTCCACAGGTTTTCATGAGATCAATTGCTTGGGATGAAACCATATGCAATTTGCTAAATATTTTCAAATGCTTAGCATCAAAAGAATGAGAATCAAGTATCCCTTTCACTAATTTCAGGAAATCATTTTCCAACTCTTTGATGTTTGTATCTTCTTTGATTTCTCCTTTGTCTTGTTGCAATCCTAAAGTGACTAAGGTACCCTGTGCTTCCTCTGAGACAACAGTGCATTTTTCTGATATCTCCCAAAGCTTTTGTAAACCTTGTCAAAAAATTTGTAACTTCCATTCAATTCCTATGCTCCAAATGAGGCAACATGAGTCTGTAGTGTTGGGTACATGATATGTTTTGCCACCAGCCTCTCCATGTCCCAATTCATCATTGTCTTTAACTTAATTTGACAATTGTTCCAAGTCTTCTCTTCCTTTTTAGCAGAAATAATCTCCTCTCCAAGGGTAGACTCCAAGGTATTTACTTCTTGTAAATAATTTCTAGACTCAACAATAACAAAATTTCCCTTCCTGATTAAGCATTCATTCCACTCTTCTACAGCCTTACCTAGGGTTTGGAAATTCTTCATCTTGTTCATAGCTTCTTCTCCAATCATAGCTAGAGGATCTAAAGAAGAATCAACTTAGGAAATCGATCGAGGGGGGAGGTTGAAGATAGACCTTAGGCATTCAGTCAAAGCTTGTACTTGTGCCTTCAATTCATCTTTTCTCTTCTTATCCTTCTTTAATTGTTCTACCATCCTTGCTGCAGACAATTAAAATTTTTGATCATCCATCTCTAGTAGGAGGCCCAAGATCAATCCTGTTGACCTCAAAATCACTTGCACCTGGGTAATCTCCTTTTATGATGAAGGGTGCGCAATTTCTAAATCTAGGTTCCCTAATTCAACATCATCTAAAAACTATGTGGTAGTCTTTAATTTCTTTGGTTTTGAAGTTGAGGTCCTCTATAATAATTGACCTACCATATCCTACTTTGGTAAGCTGAGTTGTACAAAATTTCTTTTCTTAGATAAGGTTTCCTCCAACCAAACTGATGTAGCAAGTGTATTAGTTGCCTTAGAGCTTGAAGATTCAAATAATGTTCTGGATATAGGAAGAGTATTCACTATTTTTTTCTGATGTGGTTGGAGTGATCTTTGACTTTTGTGGCATCTCCATCTCTTTGATAGGTGAATCAAAGTCAATATCAATATTCTCCAGATCATCTTCTTCTCCCTCACGTCCTTTTTCCTTTTCTAGGTTAGGTAGGTCAAGAATATCCTCCCAACATAGTTGTTGATACATATTATGATACGCCCTTGCAATTCCTTGGTCATTCTCATGGTGAATGTATCATTTATCCTTTTGATAGCTGTAATTTACCTAGGTATTCATAAACAAGCACTTTTTCAGGAAGGAGGTCACTTGGTCTCAATCCGGGCTAGGGTCTAGTACTAGCAATAGCATAAATTAAGTATAACCTAACATATAAAAGAACTTGTTAAGCACAAAGAAGGCCATCAAACTATGTACATAGTTATTGATAATCTTCACCTAGTCAAGGAATTGATTACCTAATAGCATAATCTAGAGGAAAAAGTACATATCCACTCTTCAAACTAGTGTACATCCTTGTTTCCCCTAACTCTATGCAGAAGTACCACAATATAAGCTACTTCTTCTACAAAATGATTTTTGTGTAGCTTCTAAGGTAATTAAGATTTGCCCCGCTTTGGTTTTCCAACCATTTTTTTTCCATTTCATTCTTATAATGTCCTTTCTTATCAAAAAACACGAATTGAGAATTAGTCATAGTCATAGAAGAGTAATCATCCTTTTCTGAAATCTTTAACCATGATGCAAAGGTGGCTCTCTAAATTTTTAAGACTAACTGGTTGTCTTCTATCCTAACTTCTCAAGTTTGTGAGTTATAATGTTTGATACATTCCAGGATAACCTCAGGACATTATACTGCTATGGGAAAGGCAGCCGCTTCAATTAACCCGCTATTAATTACTCGTTGAGTGATGGGCGGCGAGTTTGGATTATTAAATTTATCTCTTAACTCATTTAAAAATTCACATGCCCTAAACGGGTATCCCCAATCTCATGCCCTTCATAAGTTAGTCCAAATATGTACTCATAACCCATGCATTTGACCTTGGCCATGATTGTGAATTTAGGGCTCAAGCAAAAATATATTCAAACAAACCACAATGCAACAAACAAGTAACCTAGAAAGACAAATTTTGAGTAAGGTGAATATTGTAAATACCTCCAATGGAAAACTCTTTAGCTAAAATTTCGCAACGATATACCTTGTCAGTTTCCTCCTCGAAATCTAGTACCGCAATAAGGAATGTTTGTCTATGACTTGAAACCTTCTTAAAACCCTGCGAGAAACGTATTGGTAGATGAGCATTTAATATCGCTTCTTTTCCATAGGGCACGTGTCAGCTTTCCCATCACTATTTTATTGCAACTAATTTTCAAAAATTCAAAAAAGAACGACTAAAGGCGGGGATGTGGAATAATATATGAAAAGATAAAATATATAAAACATTCTTGGATTTGGGTGGAATAAAAATTACATCATATTTTAAAAATATTGAATATCTTATAGCTAATAGAATATGTAAAACTATGAACTACAAAGGAAAGTTCATTGGACTTCATGAGCAAAAAAATCAAGTACTTAAATTCATATATGCGATAATATAATAAATTGGGGGTTAGGATATGTGCCTTATCATTAGCAATCCAATGAGGTTAGTGATACTTTTGAGGTTGTTAGGAATATTTCTTATGATATCAAACACACTTAAATAAAGTCCATTCATAAATCCTATGAAGATCTTGCATGAAATAAGCTCTCTTATGATACTACCATTATTACCATCCACTTGGATCTTAAATACTTCAAACTTATTGAAAGGGACCAATAAGAAGCCATATCATTAAACACATTCAAAAATGAGGAATCCCTTGTAGCATTCATGGGACTTTGAGATAATGTTCCATCAAGGGATCACAAGAAAGTCTTTGAGATCAACTTAGACACATGTGTAGACTTTGGGGAAAAAGAGGAGCTCCCTAGTCCAACCATATCAAGAATCAAAAGAGAGTAAAAGAAAATGAAGAAAAAATATTTCAAGAAAATACAAATATATCCATTGGTGAAATCCCCTTTGAGTCACTAATAGATGAGGATCTCACCCTTCTCTTTGCACCTATGAACTTACAAGATGGGCTTGTATCATTGGTTGAGTAACTATGGAGATTAATTTTAGAATAGAAGAACACAAAAATATTACCAAAATGGTTGCAACTTTAGATCTTATAGAAAAGGAAACCATTAATGATCTACTCAAAAAATCCATAGACATATTTTCCTAGTCTTATGTCAACATGCTTGGATTAGATCCATCACTAGTGGCACTTCTTGTTGTACATCCATATGCTAAACTTTGGAAACAAAAGTTAAGAAAGATGCATCCCAAGATTTCTCTTCTGATAAAAAAAGATAAAAACTTTTGGAGTTTGGTTTCATTTGACCCATTGATATTAGATAATTAGATATCAAAAATTGTTCCTATCAACAAGAAGCATAAAGGAATACATATGTATGCACATATTTCAAAGATATTTACAAAGTGTGTATATAAGATTATTTTACCTTCCCTAATACTAACATGATAGTCAACCTCACTATAATATATAAAATGTTATCACTCATGGATGGATTTTCTCGCTATATTTAGATCCATTTTGTACATGAAGATCAACACAAAATAACTTTAATCACTCCTTATAGTGCATTCTACTATTGAGACGTGCCTTTTAATTTGAATGATGTTGGGGTAACTTATCAACAAGCCATGACAATAATATTTCATGACATGCTTCATGATATTGTGGTTGATTTATTAGGTATGTCAAAAAATAGAGTTGATAATCCTAAAATATTACAACATATCTCTTAAAGATTAAGGGAATACGAAGTCCATATCAATTGTAATAAGTGTGTATTTGGTGTCACATTCTAGGCAAGCTATTAAGATTCATCACTTTAAAATGAGGTATAAAAGTGAAACATACAAAAGTCAAATCAATTGCATAAATGTCTTCACCACAAAATCATAAATAGATTCATAGTCTCCAAGGAAATTTTTAGGCTATATGTATATTTGTTGCTTAGCTTGCAAAAATGATAACCATTATTGCATCTCCTAAATGAGAATGTGGATTACCACTATGATGAATTGTGCTAAAACACATTTGATCAATTGACAATATCTTGCCACTACACCAGTGGTCATGGAATCAATCTCAAATAAGTCATTGATTATTTATATTCCAACTACACATGTTGCTTTAGGATCCTTTCTAGCACAAAATGATGATCAAGGGAGAGAAAAGGGATATTTATTATATCAAGAAAATATTAGTTGGATATGAATCTAACTATGCATCTATGGAAAAGGCATGTTTGGTTGTGATCTTTGCTTCACAAAAATTAAGGCACTAGATGCTAATAATCAAACTAAGCTTAATGCAAAAACTAACCCTCTTAAATATATTTTATCAAAATTGTCTAATAGGAAGAATCGATAAGTTAATTATGATGCTTAGTGAATTTGATGTTGATTATGTTGATCAAAAGGAAATCAAGGGACACGTAGTAGTGGATTGGTTGGTAGAAGCAACAATTTAAAATACCTAAGCTTTGAATCTTGACTTCTCAAATGAATCCATTATCACTCTTGAATTGTCACTCGAGTGGAAGCTCTATTTTGATAGATCCTTCACTACCTAGAATTTAGAGGTAGGTATATCATTCCTCACACTACATATTAGTGACCTTATACCAAAGGAATTCAAATTTGGGATTTGTTGCAACAATAATATTGTTGAATATAAAGCTTTACCTTTAGGTCTCAAGCTTGCAATCCAATAGAAAAAATAATACATGTTAATTTTTGGTGATTCATAGCTAGTCGTCAATAAATTCAATGATAATATATCAAACTAAGGATGAACCATCTCTTACAAGATAATGGTTGAAAGTTTTAAATAATATTTTATTCATATTTAGCTTGAGAAAGCACTTTGTATGAATAGAGTGACTAATGTAATAGCAACCATTGGCTCTCTCTTTATCATACATACACATACTATTGTGTTCATTGTTTCACTTGTGGAAGGTTATCAATTTGAGCTCTTTGATCTTGACATTCTCCAACATGGTATTAGATCCATGAGAGCATGTTCATTCTTGCATCAAGGTGACTCCCACGCATAGCCCTATCATCAAAGTTGTGGAGCCAAACAAACACTACCATTGTTTCTAAAAGGCTCGAGAAATGAAGAAATACTTTTTGTTTTGTCAAATTTGATAATTTTCATTTTTTTGCAAATTTTTGACCAGTGCATAAAATGTTGTAAAAAATCAAAAAAAATTAGCAAAGGGTCAATCTGTCCTCTGCCCATTTTCCCATTTTGGGTCAATATTTGCAATCTTGTAGGATTTTGGCCTATCCAACCTAGGGGAGAGGACCCACTAGTTGAGCATGTTTCAATAGTTGTGATAGTAGTTGTTTATATAATGTCCAATAGTTGGGATAGTAGTTGTTTATATAATGCCCAATAGTTGTGACATGACTACTCTAGCTTAAACAAAATGTATTCATTTGATCTAAAAAGCAACCAATCATGTGATGCCACATCAGCACTCAACTACCCATGATGTGAATGCACAAGTATTGGTAGCACTTTTTTTTAGGGGACACCTTGACAAAAAGCATGATGATGTGGCTCTGAAATGAAAGTTATAAGCAGGGGACTTGCCAAGTAAGCTGTTGTGAAAAAATTGAAGTGATCTGAAATTTCCAAGTAAGATTTTGAGAAGCTAGGGTGCACAACTACTAGATCCTCTCCTCTATTTGAAGCATTTTCTTCTGTATCTTATTTGCAGGTTTCACATTGATTCGTGGTTGACCACTTTTCTTTAGTCGAGGGTTTCCTTCTGGAATATTACGAGCAAAGGTTGAATCTCGTGGCAATTGTTGTGGTTCGAAGTCTATGAGACATTTTGATCTTTTATTGAAAAGTCCATTCTACCTTTCTATACCATATGCCCCTGCAAACATTCATCAACTTGGTGCGACCTGTTGTCCACTCTTTGGTGCCATATTTACTCACCAACAACATCCATGCTACCTTTTGCAGATCAACACCCTCTACCAGTGGATGGCGCCTAGGATCTTCTCCATTGGAAGATCTTGAGGTGTGTGGAGCTACGCTCTCTCTCCATCCTCACTGTGACATCGACCAAAGATTTATTGTGGCATTTTTAGGCATGCATGAGAGCTACAACTCCGCAATCCACCTCAAACACTAGGCACTCCTAGCAAGGATTGCTCCATTCAATATCCATCACTGTGTTAGCAATCATCATTAAAGAGTTTTGTTTGCTTGTTGCGTAGGGAATTGCATTTTATTTTTTATCTACTTATTGTTATAGTTATTGTTTGTTCGCCCCTCTCCAAACAAATTTCCAACAAGTTTCTACAGCTTAACGCTTGTCTCTGTTGTAATTAATTGTCGTGAGCTTGATTAACTACATCGTGGAACATCACTTGGGATCCTCCAACAACCCCCTGCATGGCCCATTTCTGGCTCCAATGAATCCCTCAATCTTCAAGCGGCGCCGCATAAAGCATTTTTGACAATTACGAGAGCCTTTGATCTCACCCTTATCAAAACCCCACGCTGTATTCATAGCACTATCCTTTGTTTTTTTTATTGAAATAATGCTGATTACAAATAAAAGAATGCAGTTTTAAAACTGCAATTAAACGATTCATCAAACCAACAAGTCTACAACAACGGACTGTTCCAGAAGGACACCAACAGCAAGATCAGGTTTACAATGTCTTTGAAACTGCAGCAAAATAGTCTATAGGTTACCAACAGAACAACAAGATGAGAATCTTCGAAACAACAGCAAAATTCCAGAACAACAGCAACCAGATTGGAATAGC
Source organism: Sequoia sempervirens (assembly GCA_007258455.2). Lineage (NCBI taxonomy): Eukaryota > Viridiplantae > Streptophyta > Pinopsida > Cupressales > Cupressaceae > Sequoia > Sequoia sempervirens. The sequence goes on from VDFB02053776.1 coordinate 24,497, forward strand.
ACTACCCTTTGTGCATAAACTTCTTCATAATCTCTCACGCTGCCTTTTGACTCGAGTTCCCAACCCCATGTGGCCTCTTTTTATGCACTTAGGGCACGTTCTCATGGGGCTGCTTAGTTTATTTTGGTTAGCAGCCACTGCTTAATTTATTTTGACATTATTTGTGACGCTGGTGGCCCCCATGAACAGCTAATTTTGCTGCTTATTTTTAAGCAGTCAACTTAAATTTGTATTTATATGAATTAATAATAATTTATGCAATTAAAAATTGAAAACAAAAAATGAAAACAAATATTAAAAAAGAGGGAAAGAAATTTGTGGAGCCATGTGCCATTTGTGACATTATGCAGTTGTTGCTTATTTCTAGCCCCCCCTTTTTTATCTCGCTTATTTTCAATTCTTAAGCAACAGATACTCAAAAAGATTCTAAATTGTCATTTTTGTGTAATAATTTTTTTTGGTATGGGAAGGGGGTTAACTTATAAATATTGTACTAGTTTGAATTAAATGGTTTCATTATACCCAGTCATAGTCTTTTAACCGTCCAATTGTTGGTTTTTTAAACCATCAAATTTAAGCTAGTATTTTTTTTGAACTATCAAAGTGCTTGTAAAGGTAGGCTATTTTTTGTTTTGGCATAGCTTATAGGCAAAGACACAATTCCAAGTGTGAATAGTTTATGGGAAGTTGATTCCATCATTGATATTTTGATATTAAGATGTTTTAGATTTGGTGTTATTTAATATCAATTTTTCTCTCTTAAATGGGTGATCCTAACATACTGGTTTACAATTTTTGGCCAAATTGGACACTAAACTGGTTTTTTCTAACTAAATCTTCACTTTCAGACACCGATAGCGGTTAAACCGTGAGGAATTTGAAGATGATGCAAACTAGTGATTTGTGACATTTTGTTTGTAGATTTTAAATATATATTTTTCAAAAAATTTGGAATCAGATTACACTTCTTTTTCCATCTCTTTCGAAAACTAGTACTTTTCAATAAACACCATTTTTAAGGAGTGATGCTCACCATATACAACATAACTTCTTTTCCATGAAGGATAAAATTCTATTTTTTTCGAATTTAGATTTTTAACTATGATATCTAGGGATTTCATTTGGTTTCATAGTGTTTTATTGAATATTTTTTCCTTAATCAAGTTTTGAAGTCAAACCAATTACAATTCAAACATAGGTGGACCATATACAACATAACTTTTTTTGTATGTATCGAAATTCAATTTTTTTTGTTGTATCAAGGATTTCAATATCTAGTGCACTGATTTTTTTCAAATTTTTTTTAATAATCTTCTATTTTTCCACATGTGTAGAACAAAGAGCTTGATTTTTAGTGAAAAATCTACATTCACAAGAAATAAAAAATAAATATAATACTCAAATTAAATTTACTTAAAATTATACTTTTTGGAAAACTTATAATAAGGACTACATACTTATAAAAAAATAAATTTTAAATGAATTCATTTGATCCCCGAAAAGATAAAACAAAAGTGGTTTTTTATCAACATTTTGATGGGTGTAAAAGAGATTCCATTATAAGTATGGTTTAAAACTAGTGGGGTTCTATCCAAGGGGGTTTGATCTAAGGTGGTTTAATTAAACCCTCTTCAATTGGAATCCTTTAAATAGAACTTTTCAAGGCTTAAATCATTGTATTTTCTAAAAATATGTGATTTCAACAAAAATCAAGATCTACGAGAAAGTGTAAACTAGTATTGTGGGATCACCCAAGTCATAATTGTAAGCAAATTTCAATGAGGCATAAATTTCATCTCGTTATCAAAATTTTGCACCTTTTTTAACACATATTAGAATTTTACAAGAAATTTAAATTTGCTTGAAATTTCAAGATTTGGACTTCCTATTTTTCCATAAATTGTAAAAATCACCATGCATTATAAACAGTTGATTTGACATCCAATCCTCACAAAAGTTGTAATTATCTTGCACATTTTTTTTGGGGGGTTGTTTTAGCACTAATCATTCTAGGGGGATATACTTGCATTTCATATTCATATTTTGCTTAATTAGACCATGTCTAGAAAATAGAAAATGAAGTGCATATATTGTGGGAGAAATCTACATGTGGATGAGTTTTGTCCTCATACCTCACATTATCTCATCCAAGTCCTTTTCAGGATTACAAAACATGAAACACTTATTGCTACATATTAATCTAGTATTGACTCATCTATAAGTTCCACTGATTCTTTGCATCAGGATATTCATATCGTCTTTCCAAATCCACCATATTGGGATGTATATCTACCAAACATCATAACTTTTTTTGTAGAATCCCACCTTACATATTTGGATGACACCATTGAGGACATTCATCTTCTCTTTTGATGTCAGCTTCGATGAAGTTGCATCACCATTGCCATCTTTAGATATTGCTCTTTCCTCGCCTACATCAACTTCTATTGTGAAAAATTGTGTAGATATTCATGAGTTGAACTATCTGAATCAATCATCATCATCTACAATAATACCAAATTCTCATCAGTCCAGTTATTACTATGTTGGGTGAAAATTTTGTAATCCCTTTATAGATTACAGAACTGGAATTTCAACCATAGTTATTGTGAGATATAATCTCTCCTCTCAAAAAGGGGAGGCACCCTTCTTACTGCAAGGAGAGACCAGAGTGTGGCACCAACATTGATAAGACTGAAAGGCATCTTGTGACACACAAAGGTACCCCATGGCATTGTAAAAGCAGTCTTGTGTTGATCATCTGGACTAACCTCTATCTGGTTGTAACTGAAAAAACCATCTAACATAGATAGCATCTCAGAATTGGTCACCGTTGGAAGAACTTGATCCATCACTAGAAGAGGATAGATGTCCTTTAGTGATAGCTAATTTAGATTTCAAAAATCCACATAGTTGTGGATCTCACTATTCTTTTTGTGAATAGGAACGATATTAGCTATCTGCGTTGAATGGTGGATAGGAAATATGATTCATACATTCAACATTTTTTGTATCTCTAAAAGAATAGTTCCAAAAATCTTGGGGTTGTATTGCCTTTGCTTCTGCTTGTAAGGAAATGCACCAACTTTGAGTGGAATCTCATGTTGCACCTCTTTTGGACGAAAAGAATTTAAATATTCATAAGAATATGCCAACACATCCATGTACTATCGTACCAATTCAGTAAATTGTTCTTTTTCTTTAGTAGTGAAAAAATTTCTAATATTCACCATCTTAGGATGTGCTTCAGTTCCCAAGTTTATATGCTAAATCTCGTTTGATGAATCAGATTTGGAATGTTGCTTTTTGACATAACGATCATGCTTGTCAAAAATTCTTTCAAGGGATACCAATCCCTTGGAAATTTTATTTCCTTTGAGTTGTAGAAACTCTTCACCTATAACCAGATCAACGTTGGAGATAGATTCTCATGGTGGAGAGTCACTACCTTCAAAGTACAACTCAATTTTTTCTGCCTTCTCCAAAAAAGCTACGATTTGATGATCATCATTGAATATTTTCCAATTGTCTAAGTTGTTAGGAACACTTGGGTGAAACACTAACTCAATGGTATAGGCAGGACCATGGAAATCCTTGTGTAGTATCAAGAGCATTGTTGAGACTGCTAAAGAATCAACTCTATCATTATACTCTCTTGGAACTACAGAAATATAGAAAGCATCAAACTCCTTGATGCAATCCCAAAACATGGTTGCAATAATGTTTTAGTCTGTCATTCTTGGTTTGGTATAAATTCCTTACCTAGAAAACCACCAATTCAACATCGCCTTGGGCATGGAGGTTCTTGATTCATTTCTTGATTGCAACCTACATACCTAATAGCAAAGCTTCATATTCAGTCGTGTTATTAGTGTTGTCAAACTATAACTTGAAAAAGAAAGGAAAGAGTTTTCCTTTTGGAGAGACAAAAATAATTTTGGATCCTGAACTGGTAGAAGAACAACTACCATTGAACTCAATTACCCAAACATCATTTGGATCACCAAGGTTTGTAGTATCAAAATCCATGGCATCATCATCTGATGAAACTTCATAATCCGAGATGGAAAAATCATTTGACGATGATTCATTTTTCAATGGAGAAGATCCAACACTTTCTAACTCATGTTTTATATTCTTTGTTGAAGATTCAACATCCTCATCTGTTTACAAATAATAAATACCAGCACTCGAATACTTAAATAAAATTTGAGCTCTCAGATCATCAGACTTAGTGACTGAGAATTTGGATTCCCTTTTAGGAACCAACTTTTGCATCACACCCTTTATGGGTATCCTATCCTCTGACATGTCCATGTTAAGTTCCCCTCCTACATCTTTGCAGAAATTGTGTCTAAGTAGAATATCATAGGATGTTGGAACGTCTGCAACCAAGATTGTCATCTTGATCTTCTTTTTTGAATATGCAGCAAATGCAAATTGTGCATCCTTTATCTACTCGATTAGAGGTACTTGCTTATTCTCCATAAAGAAAAAAAAACCAAAAGTTTTTGTGAGTTTTAAACCCAAAGCACTAGCTATCTTAGCAGGCATCACATTGTCAAATGCGCCAAAGTCTATGACATAATTACTTAACTTAAAGCCTTTGAAAAGTAAGGAAATATAAAATGGATCAATTCTTTTAGAAGTAGTCGGAGGAATAGTAACTAGGTTATTTTGAGGAGGCTTAGGCTTTGGAACAATGGGAACATCGGAAGAGGTATCCCCCTAATAGGAGTAATTCCTTTGTCTCTAACAAACTTGATCATCCTATCAAATTGATTGGGATTAGCCTTGAGGTATTCAACTTTTGACATCTAGATTTTTGTCCTCTTTGTGTGGTCAATAATGTAAAAATCTTGGAAAGAACTTTGTAAAGAAGACAGGGTAACTTCATTAATGGGTTTGACAAAAGGAACACTAGTATTAGGAACTTGGATATTGGCTTTTGGGATAGCAGGAACTATAGGAGGACGAGGAGCACTTGTTTATTTACTATATCTTTTAGTTGCCAAGGAAAAGGAGATCCTCTTTTTAGAATAGTAATTGGTGGCTTGTCCTTTGCTTTTGGAGCATCAACTTGAGCTTGATCAAGTTGATTTTGTTGTGCCTGTGTGAAAACAACATAAGTATCAGTTACTAGATCCTCATCATCTAACTCATTCGCAACTTACAAATAACCAATGTTGGAGTCACCAGTTGGATCTACCCCCTCATCTTGGAATAAATCAACATCTTCTTCCATAGGATATTTCAGTTGTGCATATTTGTCTTGCTCTACCTCATAATACCCCATAGCTGCATTAGTAGGTGGAGCTTCTAAGGAAAGCCTTCCTTGCGATGCAAGAAGACGATTCTGATTTCTATTTTTGGAATAATTTGGAAAGATCCTTCTAGGAACATCCTTGTAGGAATTATTTGAAACTTGCTTCTTCAAAGCCAACAACTCATTTTCCAACCTTTGTACCATGGGATCCACAAAGTTGGAGTTGTTATTGGAAGATGAATAATTTGATGCTTTCCCTTTTCTATTTGTATTCGTTCTTGTTTTATCAGTAAGTATCAAATCATCTTCAACACTTGTAGCTAATTGTTGAGTAGCTTCAAGATTAGGAATAACATCCCTACGCAATAAGAAGCTCACTTCTGGAAGCTGTGTATTGATGAAAAAGCAATTGAGATTGTGAGTTGTCAGTTTGGCCTTAACAGGAATCCTTGTTACCAGCTTGTTAAACTTAGCCATGAACTCATGCATGGGTTCATGAGCTTCTTTCCTAATGGTTGTAAGCTGATCTAAAAAAGTGTGTACATATTTAGCAGGTTTGAATCTCTCTTCAAACTTGGTACGGAGAGTATTCCAGTTAGTAATGGTAAAAGGAGCGAGAGTATAGAACCATTTAGCAGCTACTCCTTGTAAAGTTTCAATGAACAACCTCATAGCAACATCTTCGTGTTCAATGCCAAGAACACTGCAAACAATATAGAAAGTAGTGATGTGTTCATCAAGGTGTTGTTTGCCATCACCATAGAATTTCAGGATATTCTTTCACAAAACACATGGAAGCTCATGTAAAGGAGTCACCAAGTTGAGGGGACCAAAAGCATTACCCCAAGGTCCAGTAGGTGGTGATTGAGGTTGAGCCATAACAATTTGAATAATAGGTACTTGAACTAGAACTCTATGAAAAATAGAAGATACACTTGGAAGTGGTGATCGTAATCTTTGTGGAGGATAACTTGCAATATATTGTAATAGTGACCTTGCTCACAGAGGAGAACGAAGAATGTTATGCTACTGCAACAATTTGAAAAGTGGGTCCACCACACCTTGCACCCTTAAAACCTCATGTATAACTTTTGTCAACTAGTATGAAGGCTTCAAAACAAAAGAAAGATCAGCAATAAAAATTTATAAAAGTTCACGATAAGAGATTGGAGTGCTTATTCACTTCAATCAAAAGCATGAGGCTTCTATTGTGTGTTGCATTCCCCAAAGGAGTCGCAAAAAAATTGTCGGGTGAAAAATCTATAATCCCTAAGTTATAGATTACATAATTGCAATTTCAGCCACAGTTATTGTGAGATATAATCTCTCCTTGTAGTAAGAAGGGCACCTCCTCTTTTTGAGATTGTATCTCACAATAGTTGTGGTTGAAATTCTAGTTATGTAATCAATAAAGGGATTACATTTTCACCCAACACACTATACATCCATGGTCCCTGTTCTTGATCGCATATGGTACCTAATCCATTTTATCAGCATCTTTCACACATCAACATTGGATTGGGGATCATTTAGCATCATTTGAAGGCATCATTAGCATTATTTCATTCTTTGGATCATGTGAAGAATTCAAAGACTTTCATATTCTTCTTGCATATTCCTATTCAAAATGAGCAACCACCTTACACACATTTGTGGTGTTATTTCTTCCTAAGGGGAGAAATTTTATTCAACGATCATGGATCCTCTTTAACATCTAGTTTTGAGCATCTGCCAACACTACAAACATCATTTTGAGGGGAAGCTATATGGTTTCTCTTCTTCTATAAATTTTGGGAGGAATCATTTCCTCACATGGAGTTCATAACTTCACACTTTTTTGGGGTCACATAGACCTTATCTCTTTTCTCTCCTATGGGGGGAACATCCATTGTACTTTGTGCTAGAATTATTTCTTTGGGGGTCATCATGAGTCCTTTTATCTTCTTCACTTGTACATTTTATTGCATTTGCACCATTTCTCTTTTGGAGAGGGTTTTTATTTTCCACTGGGTTTTTTCCTTTACTCCACTTTATGAGATATTTGTACATGAGTACCTAACATGTACTAGTAGCTAGGACTCATCATCATACACACATTACTCCCTAAGTTAGTGTAAATAGAGTCATCGTACCTAGTTAGCTAATTACCTTTCTAGGATTGACCTATTAAGTTTACTTAGGTTTTCTATGCTTTTGTCTCACTTCATAGCATTGAGATATGTGCCCTCATCACTTGAGACACCTATTGCATGCATACTTGCCACTTTTTCACACACTTGTCAAGTGAGATCACAACTGTTGCACATTTGGAGGGTTAGTCAGTTGTTTAGTCCTATCTTCCTACCTCATCTACCTTGCCTATTTATGTAATATTTGTCATTGTATTACACACTCTTTATTTTATATTGATAGACATACTATTATGTTCATTGTTTCACTTATGGAAGGTTATCAATTCAAGCTCTTTGATCTTGGAATTCTCCAACTATTATTAGCATCTTCAACTTTATATCATTGTATGAGCCTATCACACTAGCATTTGTACACCTACTGAAACCACCACCTATTCTCTAGTCTTTGGTCGAAAAATCATCTTTCCAATTGAGATCCAACTACCATCCTTACACATCCCTTTGTGCAACCTCATCATTGATGAATAAAGTGGCATGACTACATGAACTAGAGATTCTTGATGAACATTATATCAATGCACTAAATCACCTCAAAGAATATTAAAATTGACTACATTTCAATTACGAAAGGTACATCAAAACTTGATAAATTGAGGTCGACTATCTTGTGCTCAAAGAAAATAAGAACAAAGATCAAGATTGTGAGAAAAAATGGAATTTTAAACCAAATTGAATGGGTCACTATGCCATTATCACTAGATATGGAGAAGGAGAATGCAAGCTAGTAACACTTGAAGGTCAAGAGTTGGACAAATCTCTGAACATTATGCATGTCAAGTGTTTCTATATATAATCTAGAAACAATAATTTTATAAAAACAAAAAATACCAAAAAATAGAAAATAAACAAAATGAAAAATGAAAAATGAAAAAAAGGAATAAAACGAAGTAATAAAACTAAAAGCATAAAAGTAAAGACAAAAATCATCCTTTGGTGAAAACAATGTTTATGACACCTTGGGAAAGTACAATGATGAAAACTTACTTGTGAGCATTATGTGTAAGCACTTGGTTTCCATTATCCACTTGCATCATTTGCACTTGAGGGAAAGATAAAATACAATCTAGCTTGTTTCTTCCATATAGTTTCATTCACATCCACTATCTTAATATTTTCTACATTCACCTTTTTCCATTGGCTAAGCTTTGCCTTACATCTTGCCTCATTCTTTAAGGTTATTCCTAATAAAAAAATTTGACATTATGTAATATACCTTATTATCACCTTATCCTTACTAGCCACAACACAAAATATGTGCCCTAGAAACCTCACCATGCATTGATTCAATCACTTGATCCACATAGGTTCTTATCTTTTCCTCTTGATGATATCCTTGTTCAAAGATCCCTATATTATTCATTGGGATATATCATTCTTAAATCTAACATCATCATCTGCTATCACTTGGTTTTGAAATTGAGGAGAGGCAAATCGTTATGTGTTTATTCTTGTTTATTTACATCTTGCTAGATTTCATGTGTTTTTGTTCTCAACCCACAATCGACTACACCAAAGTCATCATGGTCCATTATATCATGATGAATCTTGATGATATGTCTATTGGGGCATATTACTATTTGTATTTTATCTTCTTTTTTCTTCTTTACTTTTTTCTTTGTTCTAGAACATATTCTACCAAGATTGTCACAACCCATTACATCATGATGCATTTTAACAATGTTTTCTTGGGATATTATGTTTATGAGTCAATCATTCATGACTATGATTAAAAAACATCATGGTTCCTTATACCTTTATGCATAACATCATATGCTACAATAAATTAAAATTGCTTAACATATTTTGGAAAGTGCTTCTAAATCACAAGCATGTACCTATTATCTATCATATCCATTTTCCTTCAATCCCACAACGTTCATTTAACTAATTAGCTAAGCCTTTTCTTCTTCCTTTATCTACTCTTAGGAGCCCACTCATATTCTCCAAACCCACCCAATCTTTCAAGGGGACATCTCTACATCATCCATAGTTCATTCTTAAGTGCTTGAAACATCTTACTTTCAAAATCTAATTCCACTCAATTAAAATTAATTGAGTAAGAAAAATCCTAGCCAAAATATCAACCATAATTATTCACCATCATCCTCCCACCATGATGTTCATGTTTATATTTTCTTTAAAATATCATTAGTTTGTCTCAATGAATTTTAGTTAGAATGACACTTCAAAAAGGGACAAAATGTAGGCACCTAAATTTTATTTGTCATCAGTCCTAACACCATATCAAATCTTCACCACCACACACACTAACATCGACCTAGTTAAAACCCCTCCATCCTAACAAATTCTCATCATTAATTAATTAAATAATTTATATTATTTAATTAGTCTAATCCACAATTAATTAATTACATAATTATATTATTTAATCAATATAGTTCATCATTAATTCATTAAATAATTGTATTATTTAATTAATCTAGTTTAAGATTAATTAATTAAAAAATAATATTATTTAATTTAGTTAATCACCATCTAATTAAATACTTTTAATATTTAATCAAATGTCTAACTCACATTTCACACCTAACTAAATAATTTTAATTTATTTATTTATTGAATAATTAAATATTTCATTATTTAAGTAGTTTATTTTCCACGTCATATTGCTAATTAATTAAATAGTTTTTATTATTCAGTTAATTTAATTTCCCTCTATCATTCTAAGAATAAATGATCAACTAAATTATTTTCCCTCATATTTTTGGTTGCATCTAATTATTTATGACTTTTTCTATTTTAGGTCAACATAATTATTTATGAATTTTTCTATTTCTAGTCAAGATGACCATTTGTCTTCTCTTTGATCCAAATAAATTCTCGCATTCAATCTCCATGGTAAATTCAATCTTCAAATCCTATGTCATCCTCTTAGCCAAAAATTATAAATAGAGTTTCAAAGCTTTCAAAAAAAAGCATGTAAATTTTGCCCATATTTTGAAGCAATTTGTTGAGCAACCACATCCAAATCCATTAAGAAAATCAATTTCACCGTGGAATTTGTATTTGGTAGCTTTGTTAAATTTGAATGTTGTTTAAATTATTTGCTCAATCTTGAGGTTAGTATTATTTCATAATAGGTACATTTTCTTTTTGTTGCTACAGGGGTATCCCCGCGACCCAGCCCAACATCCAAGGGGCGAGTTGAGGCAAGACTAATCCCTTGCAGGTGGGCATGATAGCTTGCAAGTGGGTCCACCAGTTAATCCTAGAAGTGGGAGTCGAACCGGAAACCTATGGGGAGCAAACCCATGGCCTAAGCCAACTTTGCTACCCATGCAGGCTATAATAGGGACATTTTTTTTTACATATTATTTTTTTCATTTTTTTTTACATATACATTGGGATGTGGGTATATTTAAGCAAGGCTTAGATCTAATTTTAAATTTCAATTTGAGTTTAGAATTAGTGGGAACACCAAATCAACCAAGAATAATATAGTAGGACCATGTAATTAGATATCAAAACATTGAAGTGGTGTAAAATGATGAGTAAAGTGCATGGTATGCATTTTTCACCCTTACAATTCAAAAAAATAGCATATCTCTTAACATGAGTTCATGTTTTGACACACCTTTTACACCTTATAATTTGATGGAAGAGCTAGTAATGATTAAGAACATTAAATTTTTACAATTCATCAAATTAAATAAAATGTTTAAAAATACAAAATTATTTCAAATTTAGATAATAATAATTAAGAAATAGAAACAAGTATTGTGTAATGACTAATCCATATCATAACATGCATAAAAGTTAGTATTTGGTTGAGATATGTGCTAGTAATGTATTCAAGCTAGACAATTTTAGAATATTAGTTTTTGAATTTAATTGTTAGATGCCAAATTGTCAAATTGTCTAGATTTATATTAGATATTGCATTAAATTCACAATAACAATAAAATATTTTATAATTTTTTCTAGATAATATTATGAAGTTCTATTAATAGTCCCTAGCCTAAAATACAAGGTAAATTACATAAGGGAAAAAAACTATGGCTTCCATTAACAACCCACATAGGGGCACAATAGACAAAAATATGAAAGAAAACCAAAATAACACAAGCCACAAAAAACCAAACTAAGGGAACCAAAGAAACAAACTGAACCATCAAGGAGGACTTGAAGCCTCCTAGTGAGCTATACTAGAGTCCATTTATTCCTCCATCTCACTATTGGAATCTTGACTCAACCAATTGTTCACAACTATCGCCATTGATTTAAGTTTCACCAAACCATTACTAGTAGGATCATCCATAATTTTGAATTGCACCCTGTGAATTATCTAGGTTTTTCTCATAGCCAACACTACATTCACTCCCTTTAACATAGGGAGAGTGAAAGAGCTCAAAATATTTGGAGTCCCTTTGGAATGAAAGAGTAAAAGATATTTCACCACTAAATTATTGTCCTTATTGAAGGTGGTAAGAGTATCAAGATCCATGACAACTTCCATTAACTTCAATTTTATCATTGACAACTCACTACCTATAGGGCATTTAATCTTGTTCACCATCTAGTCATAATCTTTAGCTTCATCCACTAGATTATCTCTTATTATCACTATGTTCTTTGGAATGAAAAACACTATCTAACCTTTGACCTCCTTTGATAAGACAACTCTAGCCAATTTCTTTGTGGAGTCTACAATAATCATGGCTCTAGATTGAAGAGATCCATTTTCCACCAAATCATCCTCCTTGAGAATTCTCTTCACCATGTTCCAAAGGATGAAATTAGGGCATCTAAAAATATTCTTAAGATGATTATTTGAAACACAACCCCATCATAATGATTCCTTGACATTTTCCTTGGCATAGTAAATAAACCACATAAGATCTACAAAAGTAGGACTAATTGAACATTGTTGGAAAGTATAGAGCTACTAGTGCAATACCACACTAGCACAATCATCATATAACATTCCTCAAGTGCATATAGACCAAACAAAAGAGATGACCCATAAGAAGCTTTTCATATGTGTTAGTTGTTAAATTTCACTCAAATTTGGGTATTATCCATAACACCACATCTAACCAAGATAAGACCCCTCATCTATTAAAAGAATGTTCCAAAGGACATACCAAACATATTGGCCTTTCATTGTGAATTACAAAATCTAATCCTTCCTAATCCACAACATTTGAACTTTCTAAAATTAAAAAGAGAGAAAGCTCTATACTTTTATTTGCTGAGAGTTTCACCTTATTTTGTTTGAACATAAAAAAAATAGAAAAGGGGATAGATTCAAAATGTTGACATATGCATATTGCTTCCTTCATTAGATAATTGAGATTCTAGTTTGAACAACGAGCTCTTTCTATTGATCATTAATAACAACCATTGAATAACTTTCCACCATTATCTTCATAGACCCCTCAAGCTAGTCATTAGGAGGCCAACACTTACAACTTCCCATTCCACTTTATTATTGGTTCTTTCAACCAACAAGAGAGATCCACCTTTAATGAATTCACCTACCAAAATTTGAAATATGTAACCAACCCTAGCCTCTAGGTTTCCATATAATGCACCATCAAAATTCAATTTCTAGAAGCCAACTATAGAACTTTCCATTTATCTAATCTTCCAACTTTTCTTTTGACCATTAACCCATTAACATGATAATTAAATATTATATAGTTGCTAGAAATTTAAATAAATATACATTTCATAAATATACTAGATCTATAGAAGATAATATAAATTATATTTTAAGTATATAGTAGTTATTAGCATAATACTTATAATATCTATGATTAATGAAATGAGAGATGTTGACAATATTTGACATAATACTTTATATCAATTTTAAAAAACTTGAAAACTATAAAATAAATGACTTGCCACTTGATATGTCTTGTAAATATAAAAATAGAGAAAAATATACAAAATGTGAATGAATAATAAATGATAAATATTTGTAAAAGTGTACTCAATGTTATAAATATATGTAAAAGTGTACTAATATTGAAAAATCAATATGAGTAATTAACATTTTCTAGGTCTATGAATGGATTCTAGGTCTAGGCTATATATTGTGGGCACAACCCATCAGAATTGTCTCACAGGAATTCTCATGTCGAAAAATCTTGCTGACACAGGAAAATCTCATTTTTCCGCCTGTATTGCATCTGATAAGGTGGGTTTCTATATAAACTCTTGTTAAATTTTAATTATCAACTGTATTGTTCGCATCCATAGAAGCTGGAACTTTCCTTGCCCTTACCCATTCAATAGAATTGGGACTATTTACCTCAATGTTCAAATACAATACGGCTTCCAGCTTAGACAAGAATGTGTTCCTTGGCAAGTGATTTTTCTACACCTCATCAACACTATGGGCCTCTTCACGATTCACCTTGGGATTGTAGAAGAAAATTATCTCTCCCCTTTCTTACATTCTAATTCATTCAGCTTGTCTTAAATAACTTTTATTACAGTGTAAACCACATTACCAATTCACAAAACCTACCACCAGTAAAAGACAAAACATTAATCCTTAAATTACTTGAATCTGAACTCTGGGCTCCTCCCTAGTTTTGGTTTCTTCTCCTTACCCCATTCTTACTTGCTCAAAATGGACACAAATTTTCTCCTTATTTGGTTGCAGGGAAACTTAACATACAACTTTGTTGGTTCTCTGGCTTACTTTAGAGTTGCTTCTAACACTCCCTCAAACAACACATTGTTGCATGCATGTCAAACATATGTCTCTTGTAGTTGTTGAAGCATGACGCTTATTACTTTTTTTCTCTATGTTGCATCTTGCCCCTAGGTTTTAAACTTACAAAACATATAATCACCAACAAACTAATTTATCAACTGCTTCTCATTAGAAAGGGATTATCGAGTTCCTACAAGTATTTCTAGGTATTGGAATAGCCTTTGAAGCAATGCTATGCTTACTTTGATAATTTTGTGGGGTTTATTTCTTCAAATGTCTCTTCTATGAAGCATTTTTTTCTTACTTCTAATTGTCAAAGGTGAATGGATACAATTATTTGTACCATTGTCTCTCATTTGTTATTGTTGACAACCTTTAATAGGTCTTTTATTTAAAGTGTCTAGTAAAGTGCTTGGTTTTTGTGTCATAATTTTAAAGTTATGTTGATTCCATGAATTATGGATTAAAATAACATATAGTCACCTATTTATAATAATAATAAATGCTTCTTATTGATGAAATTGTTTTATATGGTTTCATTTTTCAAGAAATAAAGTTATATGATTGTTTGAGTAGTTATTGATAGTTGACGATATTTTCATGATATTACAAAAATTAAGAAAGTGCATATCTCACACACATACCCAGATAGTTATTATCTCCACATTGCAACCTCTTCTTGCACCCTCAATTTTACCTGCTTCTATTGAATTTCCATCTAATTCACAATACACTGCCGAGAACTCCAACCAAATGTTTCAATGACTTTGTCACAACCTTCATTACTGCAAGTCAGAGGAACCTTTCTTGTGACTTCCAAGGACTTCTGAGAGGAAGTCAAACTTGATTACATGTAAGAAAAAAAAAAAATTATTGGTAAATTTGTTATATTGCAAAGATTGATATATAATAAAAAATACCATATCATTTTGTATATGTTGATGTTACTTAGTAGCGTCAGGCTACTCCTTCCAGACCCACACACAGATTGAAGGAAATTTAAATGATAGCTTGAAACAACTATTTAAATTGTGAGATTATCTTTTAATGAAGTGGCACGATTCTTTATCTTGGCCGACTTGAGATCTTTGAAGAGACACATTCATTGGTTGTTATATTTAATTATGAAGTGGCACAAATTAATGAAGAGGCCTGATTTGCTAATGAGGCTGACTATCTTCTTGGACGTGTTTTTATGGAGGAGCGCATCTTTCTATGTGAGGCCAACTTGTGTTCTTGAATGGCCATGTCTCCTTTCATATTGTATATATATATGATGTTTCTCTCCTTGCTATTCATTCATATTCAATTCTATTATTCTCTAAAGTTCGATATTCTCAAGTGCGAGTTTGTATTCAAGTATAGATTGATTCTTGATAGAAGGTTGTGTATTATCATTGAGATTTGCAACATATTGTTTCTGTATTTGCATCATTTTGTGGTGCCTATTGTTGGCCTTCATATCAGCCTTTGTAAAGGAGACTCTTGTGTTTACATATCAATATATAAGTGATATATTGTTGTTGGATTTTTCTCCCTCGAGAGGAGGGATTTCCCAGGGTATTTGTTGTGTCTTTGTGTCTGATTTTTGAATTAAATTTTGTACATTATTATGATCACTAAATTTAACATGGTATCAAAGTGGGTTTGAGGAGATCGTGATCAAATTTGTTCTTACAACGATACTCTATTCTCTTCTTTATATTTCTTTGTCTATCTCTACCTTTGTCAAGATGGTGAACGGTTTGAAGATTGAGGATAGACTCGAGGGAGCATCCAACTTCACATCATGGAGATTCAGGATCATGCTTACCTTGTGTGAAAATGACTTGGGTGAGTTTGTGGAGTCCAGTGTTCCTGAACCTAAGGAGGAGGAAGAGAAGTTGCAATGGATGAAGGAAGATATCAAGGCAATGAAAATATTGGTTAATTCTGTTAAGGATCATATCATTCCTATTGTCTCTAAGTTGAAGATGGCAAGAGACATGCTTAAAACATTGGAAGAAATGTATGAAATCAATAATACCAGCTGGGCACTTGCACTGAAGCAACAAATACACCATGTGAAGATGGTGAAAGGAGAATCAGTGATTGCATACTTCAGGAGGATTTCAGATTTGAGAGATCAGCTCTCGAAAATTGGCCATATTGTTGACGATAAAGACTTGACTATGCTTGCTCTCAATGGTCTTCCAGCACTGTCTTGAGGAATCCTTCATTGGAGGTGTTTCAGGTAAAATTGCGAGGTAAGTTTGACGTCTAAGAGTGGCCCATTGAGAGAAAGAAATCAAGGTTAATTAGCTAGAGAGCATTGAGTCAAAGGATTCAAAGAATAGAAGATATTCATGTGCTCCACCTCCCATGCATAACCGAAAGAAGAAGAATGAAAGAAAGGTTCTTCAAGAGGGAATAAAGAATAAAGAAATAATGAATGCTCTAAGCGTCCAAGAGAAGAGACATGTCAAGATTAAATGCTTTGGAATTGTGATATGTTTTAGCCCACTTTTGCTAAGGGGAATTGTCCAGTAGACCTAAGCAACAAGCCACTATGGGATGTTGATGGTGTTTTCTCGCAGGAGGATTCGTATGAATACTTGTTCTATTGACATTGTCAAGCAATGTTTACTGTATACCAACACTTAGTTGATCGTGATTGGTGCTTCTCGAAACATTACGTTTAAGGAGCACTTATCAAGTTTGGTGGAGAAAGATTCTTCTGAACAAGTTATTATCAGAGATGATGCTAGCTACTTCGTGAAAGGAATTGGGACCTCTAATCTTCATTTGGATTCCGACATTACACTTTAGTTGAGAGATGTTCTTTATGTTTCAGGAATCAGGCACAATCTCATCTCCATTTCAGCTCTAGAAGATAAAGGATATCAAGTTGCCTTCTCCAAAGGAAAAGTTCTTGTGTGGAAGGAAAATTCCAGTTTTAAGGATGCTCAAGTAATTGGTGTTAGACATGAAAGCCTCTATAGGCTATGTATGCGCCCTCTACAAGCATTAGTTCATGATTCTTCAAGTCTATGTGATCTGTGGCATTGAAGATTGGCTCGCCTTCACTCCTGAGCCTTACCTATCATGGAGAAGATGGTCACGAGCCTTCCTAAGTTTGATCAAGAGCATGAAGGAACTTGCAAAGGATGTGCTATGGGTAAGAATTCAAAAGCTCCTTTCCATAGTAGAGAAAGTAGATCTAAGTGTATTTTAGACCTTATTTATTCTGATTTATGTGGACCTATATATGTTCCTTCTTTGAGTGGTTTCTTGTATTATGTTTGTTTTACTGATGATCACTCTAGAAAGATTTGGATCTATTTTTTGAAAACTAAAGAATTTGAGGAAGTGTTAGAAAGGTTCAAAGAGTTCAACGCTCTAGTAGAGAATATTTTCAGTAAAAGAATCAAGATCCTCATATCTGATAATGGAGGAGAATACACCTCTAGTAGCTTTCAAAATTTTTGTGTTGATGTTGGGATTAAGAGGGATTTTTGTATTCCTTATAATCCTCAACAGAATGGTGTTGCAGAGAGAAAGAACATGACAATCGTGGAAGCAGTGAAAGCCATGATTCATGACCAGGATCTGCAAACCTTCTTATGGGAAGAAGCTTTTAGTACTGCAGTATATGTTCAAAATAGAAGTCCTCACAAGGTCTTGGAGAATATGACTCTAGAAGAAGCCTTTATAGGGAAGAAGCCCGAGGTTAGTCATTTGAGGATCTTTGGATGTCCTATCTATGTTCATGTTCCAAAAGAAAAGAGAACTAAGTTGGAGCCTTCTGGCAAGAAGGGAATATTTGTGGGCTACAATGAAACATCAAAAGCCTATAGGATATATGTTCTAGGTTAGAAGTTGATTGAAATCAATAGAGATGTCACATTCGAGGAAGATGTTGCATTTAGAAGATCCAAGGGAACTCATGTGGAGATTGACTATGATGAGTCTCCTCAAGATATGGAAGTTGACCTTACTCCTGAGATTCAGAGGGAGACTTCAGAACCGAAGGAAGATGTTGATCCATTTGAGCCCTTGGAACCTACTAATGGGCCTACTGATATTGTGGTTAGAAGAAAGAGACCTCTTTGGGCTAGGCAAACTATGCAAGAGGCTAAAAGGTTCGTAGCAACTAAAGATACATTCAGAGAAAGTAAAAGGCCACATAAGTTCTCCATTTATGTTGCCTTGATGAGTCAGATTATTGAGTCTGAGCCTTCTAGTGTGGAGGAAGCTTCCATTCATTAGGTTTGGAAAGATGCTATTTCAGAAGAGTACCAATCAATTCTCAAGAATGATGTTTGGGACATTGTTCCTAGACCCAAAGGAAAATATATGGTATCTTCGAAATGGATCTTCAAGATCAAGCATACAGTTGATGGGAGCATAGAGAAGTACAAGGAAATATTTTTGGCTCGAAGGTTCTCATAGAAAGAGGGAGTTGATTATGAAGAAACTTTTTCTCTTGTTGCTCGTTATACTTCTGTCAGGACTATCATTGCCACTGTTGCTTCTAGAGGATGGAAGATTCATTAAATGGATGTGAAGACAACTTTTCTAAATGGTGTGATCGAGGAAGAGGTTTATATCGAGCAACTTGATGGGTTTGAGGTGCATGGGTAGGAGTCTCATGTTTGCAAGCTGAATAAGGCCTTGTATGGTCTTAAGTAGGATCCTTGTGCATGCTACGAAAGGATTGATCGTTACTTGTCAAGTTTGGGATTCTTGAAGAATGATGCTGACTCTAATCTGTACTTTAAGGTAATTGATGGTGAAGCATTGATTTTGGTTTTATATGTTGATGATTTGATTCTTACTAGAGAAGAGCACTTGATCATCAAATGTAAGGAAGAGTTGGCCTCTGAGTTTGAGATGAAAGACCTTGGACTTATGCACTACTTGGCTTAGAATTCTGGCATAAACCAGATGAGATGATTCTAAGTCAAGGGAAGTACACCATTGATATATTTAAGAGGTTTGGTATGATGGATTTCAAATCCATGTCTACACCTATGGAGACCAACCTACATAAATTGAAGGAGGCTGTAGCTAGTTCAGACTTGGTGGATCCTACAATGTACAAACAACTGATTGGGTCCTTGATGTACCTAGTTAACACTAGACCAGATATCTATTATGTTGTGAGTGCACTTGTCAGTTCATTTGTGAACCGATATAGATACATCTTGTTGTAGCTAAACATATCCTGCAATACTTGTGTGGCACAATTGGATATGGGTTGAGATACTCTTCAAATGCTGACTTGGAGTTCAATGGTTATACTGATTCTGATTGGGTAGGATGTGTCACAAATCAGAAGAGCACTTCTGGATGTTGCTTCAGTTTGGGATCAACCATGATATCTTGGTGTAGCAGGAAGTAGTCATCTGTAGCATTGAGTACAACAGAGGCAGAATATATTGCAACTTGTATCATGGTAGCTCGAGAAGCAATGTGGCTTCGTAAGCTCCTTGCAGGATTGTTTGGACAATCAATGGAGCCTACTATCATTCATTGTGATAACCAGAGTTGTGTAAATATTTATGTTAATCTTGTGTTTCATGACAAAACCAAGCATGTTGAGATAAAATGCCACTATATTAGAGGTATGGTATTGAGGAAGGCTATACAGTTGAGGTATATTAGCACTGATGAGCATATGGTAGAAATTCTCACCAAGCCTCTCTCCATAATTAAGTTGGTGTACTTTTGAGATAAGCTTGGTATGGTGGAGAATCCAACCTTAACTAAGAAAGAGACTCAGTATCAATGATAGCCATTAATGAGTTCTTCTATGTGAGAAGTTCGAGGTGAAATCCCTTGATTAATGAGGTCTTCTCTGTGAGAGAAGTTTGAGGTGAAATCCCTTGATTAATGAGTTCTTCGCGATAAGAGAAGTTCGAGGTGAAATCCCTTGTTTCCACCCTCTGAGAGAGTCATGGTGGATGTCCTGTGTGTGACTCCATGACAACATCACGTGAGAGAATCCATGATGATTTTTTTTGTACTTGTGTTTCACCCTCTGGGAGACCCATGGTGAAAAGCATTGTTGAGGTGATATCTGATATCATGATGAGGTGATATTCTTCCTTTCCACATTTGGTTGTAGCCATTGTGGTAGACATCACGTTGAGGTGATATGTCTTATATAGCTGGAAGTATCATCCCTAGCTGAGAGGGAGTGTTGATGTTACTTAGCAGTGTCAGGCTACTCCTTCCAGACTTGCACATAGATTGAAGGCAATTTAAATGATAGATTGAAATAGCTATTTAAATTGTGAGATTATCTTTTAATGAAGTGGCATGATTCTTTATCCTGGATGACTTGAGATCTTTGAAGAGACACATTCATTGGTTGTTATAATACATTCATTGGTTGTTATATTTAATTATGAAGTGACACGAATTAATGAAGAGGCCCGATTTGCTAATGAGGCCGACTATCTTCTTAGACACATTTTTATGGAGGAGCACATCTTTCTATGTGAGGCTGACTTGTGTTCTTGAATGGTCACGTCTCCTTTCATATTGTATATAGAGATGATGTTTCTCTCCTTGCTATTCATTCATATTCAGTTTGGTTATTCTCTAAAGTTCGATATTCTCAAGTGCGAGTTTGTATTCTAGTACAGATCGATTCTTGATAGAAGGCTATGTATTATCATCGAGATTTGCAACATATTGTTTTTGTATTTGCATCATTTTGTGGTGCCTATTGTTGGCCTTCGTATCAGCCTTTGCAAAGGAGACTCTTGTGTTTACATATTGTTAGAATTGGCTATGGATGCCAAGATCTATGGACCAAATGGAAAGCAGAAAAGAGAGAAAGAATGTGACAAGAATAAACTGTATTCAATGTCAATGATATGATTGTTGATTGTTTACAATGAGAGAGAACCCTTGGTTATATAGCCAAGGTGAGAACATAGAAGGGCATAAGATTATGACAAGTGTCATAATATTATGACATGAGACAACTAGGAAAAGCT
This sequence comes from Sequoia sempervirens, assembly GCA_007258455.2. Lineage (NCBI taxonomy): Eukaryota > Viridiplantae > Streptophyta > Pinopsida > Cupressales > Cupressaceae > Sequoia > Sequoia sempervirens. The sequence goes on from VDFB02053776.1 coordinate 45,632, forward strand.
ATCACTCCACCTAAGGTGGAGAGATAATCACATGATGTGTCCAAAAAAGGTGGAAGTGATAAAGTAATGACATGTCAAGTCCACCAAAAGTGGAAAATATCCAACAACCTCCTATGTGGTCCCTAAGTAAACTTAACTAAGGTGTAATTATGACTTAGGACAAGGTACAACACTTTTAATTACTGCTTGCCTTAAAATTGGAAAAGCAGGGTGGAAAACAATATGCAAGAATGACACAAGATGCAAGAATGGGTCCAGAGCTACTAAGTCCATGTTAGGTACCCATGTACGTATACCAATGCAATCAATGCATTTGAGAATCTCTCCTGGAAATGAGGAAAGGGAGAAAACCTCATGGGAAAAACTACCCCTCAAAAGAGAGATGAAAAAAAAGAAGAAATACTCTCAATGAAGAATGAGAAGGTAAAAACCCCATGTGAGGAAAAAGACCCCCCCATAAGAGAGAAGTAGAAGAGAAACAAGGTAGCCCCCCCACAATTTTGAGTCTCTTGCAATGATAGTAGAAGCTCGACATTGAATGCTAAAGATGATCCAATCTCGTTGAACAACGTTCCCTCCCTTAGGAAGAAACAAAACCAAAAAGGATGTATGTAGGATGTTAGGAATATGGGCGATGGATGATGATGTCTGGGAGAGCATGCTCCAAGTGTGCCATGCCGATGCGAAGCTGTGGCTTACCTCCCAAGCAGGACATTCCCTAAGAGCCCTGCTTTGCTGAAGAGGACAATCCAACATCTAGTAGGAAGAATGTAGGAACATAATCCAAGAGACAAAGAGATATCCTCTAAAAGACAAAGCCTCCTCCAAATGTTGGCCAAAGAATCCACACTCACGCCAAACTGCAAGGAATGATCATGTAGAGAATGAACGAGAGGGTCAAGGTGTTCCCTCACAACAACTGAAGAAGGTTCATCTTCATCAAAGAGAAGATTAATGCTATCAATGGTGTCCTCCAAATCTGCAAGATGAGACTCCACAAACAATTCTAAAATACCTGTCAAGAAGCCATCCAAAGTAGCCCTATTTGGAAGACTATGTATGTCCTGCTGCACTGAATCACTAAGAGCCA
>VDFB02053777.1:0-111934 GCA_007258455.2 Sequoia sempervirens
AAAATAAAATATTCATTAAAAAACTATCATAAAAATCATGCATCAACTAGATACTATTAGCTAACTTCTGACCATAGTGATTTTAAAAATACTACAAAAAAAATTTCCATGCTAGGGTCGTACAAGAGTTGTTATGTTATGTTTTTTTGAAAAAAACATAACCAATTTATGTACGTCCCTCTTTTGAACCCCTTAATCTCAACCATTTTCAAAATAAATTAGTAGTTTAGAAAGTAGACTCAGAGCACTTCGATCCTTGTTTTTGTTCCATCTCAAAATTTTGAGTGTAACTATCCTCAATTTCACATCCAAGGTCAATATTTTCTGATTTCAGAAAAAAAAGCGCCACTTAAGCCCCCTTTTTGGGAACCATCTTGGTGCACTTACCCAGCTGTTAATACAGACTTATTCTAGATTCTTTATTTTCATGAAATTCTAACAAAAGAAACATCGAATGAAATATTGTTAAATAATTGCAATCTAATTTAATGGTTTATTTCAGAATGTATGGACAAACCAATAACTTAAGTAGGCACATATATGTGTATGCACATAGACTTCATCTATGTACATACACATAACTGTGACATACCTTCTTTTGTTTCTTTTTACTTAATTCATTTTTAAATGGATAATGCTTTATGTTGAAAGTAAGCATGGGTTGAATGTGAATGATTTGACTAAATATTGTAATGTATAGTTTCATTTGAATCATGTATCTAATTTTTGTTTAGTGAGGAAATTAGTAATCTGATTCTCCTTTTTCATAGACATATGTGAGGAGAATATTCTTTTACTTGAGTAGAACAGTGATACCTAAGTAGACTAGAGCACCTCAGGGTAGCTACTGCTAGAGGGTAGATAGTTGTTATGAAGTGTTGTATTGTAGAAAGTTACCTTCCACGATGAGTGTCGAAATGGAGTTCATAGAGTATAGGTTTGCTTTACCATAACCTATTGTTTAATGTTGTTGCAACACAGTTTTTATGCTTGGCCAAGCAATATAGTTCATCGTGTATGTATGAACTATGTGATAACACTCTCTGTCATTCCTAGCATAGATCTTGCATTTTCTTTTCTAACTTGTAGATAGAAATTGTTTGTTGATGTATGGGCATGCACCAGATTCCACCTTGCAGATTGTTCTCTTGCTAAACTTTTTGTGCAGGGTTGGGTATTCTTCAAGTTGGAAAAATTCCATGGAAGCGTAAGCTTCGTCGTTGGGAGGTAAAGCACTTCAACCATGTTCTCGTCCACCAGTGGAGGCGAGCGTCAAGAGGAACCTTAGATGTACACAAGACCATTTAATCTATAATGTAACCTTGATGTAATACTTGATGTACTTGATATAAATTTGTACATTTTAATGACTTTATGGCCTTATGAGCCAAGTCAAACTTGATATTGTAATTTGACTTTTGAATTGAATATATGAATCTTTGACTCATTTTAAATGGACATGTGTTGCTATGATTGACTATAGCTACTTAGTTGTCTTTTTAATTTGAATATATTCATATGTCATTTACAATAATATTATTTAAGTAATAATTTAGGATGGGTTATTACATTTTGTATTAGAGCTTAGGGTCAAACTCTAGTCCTTTGAGTCTACCATAGTTTTGACTAGGGATAGTTGACCCTTGACCAAAATTTAGTTGTCCTGAGAATTGATCGAACCTAGATTGAATGCAGGTATGGGAAGGTCAAAGGAAGAATGAAGGAAAGGGAAAACCATTAGAACCTAACGTAAGAATGACGTAATGGAAGAAAAAATTGAGACAAAGGCTCAACCTGAAATTACCAAAAATGAAACTCTAGCTCAGGCCCTTACACTACTTAAGCTAGAGAGAGGCTTGAAGATTGAGGAGAAGCGAACACTTAAGATAAAAAAGCTTTATGCAATCCAGGACTAGCCTTTAGGGTGTGGACCTAATGCACTATTGTTGACTAAAGAGGAAAAGGAGAGCCTGTGCGCTCAACCATCCTCTTCTGTAAAGTTTGATGTAAATGCAAATGAGGACCCAAAGGAAAAAAGAATAATGTAACCAGAAGCCTTTTGTAAATAAGGGTCTATTGACTCACCTTTAATTTAAATAAAACCAAATAACATTTTTGGTGTGATCAAATGAAGCACTCCAAAATATGTTTATTATGCATGAATGTGTATGTCTTCTATGAGTGAGGGATGTATGCATGTGTAAATTATGTGATATATAATAAGAGCGTTTATTTGTAGAACCCAATGTTGAGATGTGATAAACATGAATGTGTTGCAGGTTAAGTGTGAGTCAACATGGTGACCACAAGGAAAGAGGTGGGTGGTAGTGGTTCTGACAATGGACCTAACAAGAGGCCGAAATAGATTTTGGAGCTTCTGAACCGGCAAGAGTCTTGCATGGATAACATAGAACAAGAAGTATGAGTGGTGCACGAGGACTGAGACCGTAGGAATGTAGAAGTCAATCAAGGAGATAGTGGTCTAGGGGTAGGTCCATGAAGACAAATTGAGGATGAGCTTGGGAAAGATCCCAAAAGAGTAGCACCACCCAAGTTCGATGGTAAGGCTATCGGAGCAAGAGCAGAGGCTTAGATTATAGAGATGGAAAAATAATTTGGACTCTATAACCTATCTGATCAGACTAAAGTGGCATGGGCTACATATCAGCTCTCAAGTGAAGCAGCTACTTGGTGGGATAATGAGAAGTTAGAATGAAATCTTCAGCCTACTGAGATCCCTTGGGAACTCTTCCTCCAATCTTTCAGGAAGAGATGGTTACTACAGCTTTTCTTCGACAAGAAAGTGATAGAATTTCAAAATCTAACCCAGGGGAATATGACTATGATCTAGTATTGGGAAAATTTCACCAACCTATTGAAATATGTGCCTTAGTATTAGGGAGATGAATGGTTTCATATCTAGAAATTCATAATGGGACTGAGACCCCACATAGGAGCTGAAGTAGATATGCATGATCTTCTTACCATGAATGAAGTCTTCCAAAAACCCACCAAATAGGAATAGAAACTACAACAGTTATCCAAACCTTCGCAACGATTCAAATCCTAAGTCAGAAATTTCATAAAGGAGACAAGAGATATTAGATCCGTAATCTCAATAGGGGAAGTGAGTCGCAAGAGAAGGGTGAAGATGGTAATGGTGGAAATAACAAGAAGGCAAACAAGAACAAGGGAAAAGATGACCATAAGTAGAAGGGATTCAGAGAGGACAAACCAGGAGGTCACAAAGGGCCTCACAATGGATGCTATACTTGTGGAGGCGATCATTATGCCTCAAATTGTCCTCAATGATAGAAGTCACAAAAGGAAGGAAGCTATCTCTAGACTCAGCATCACCAGATCCACATTGTAGTAGATAACAAACAAGTAGAGTATTGGGCTTCGCCAATTCAGCTGACAGGTAAGCTCTATGGCCAATCTATCTCTATTTTGATTGATACTAGAGCTACTGAATGTTTTATAGATCCTAGAATAATATTCAAGATACTTATTAGACTTGGATACATCTCAAACTCATGGACAATCCAGTATGGTAATTGAGTAGAGCGGAAGGTAGATACTTGTCTCTTTTGTAGTGAGTTAGAGCTTCCAACTTTTCAAACTCAGGTCAACTTGTATGTGGCACCTTTGGGCTCATCTAATGTAATTTTTGGAATAAATTGTGAACCATAGATTTTTTTGAATGTAGGTGCTATGACTCTCCTACTCTATTAGGGTTTTTCACCTAAAGGATAGAGATAGACCCCCAAAATCTAGGTGGTTCACTCAAACTAATTCAAGTATAATGAAAATATTCCTAAATGCAATAAACTAAAGAGATATACTGATTTTTTACGCAAAACCTAAGAAATATTAAATGTTTGAAAACACAGTGTTGTATGTAAACATGAACTAGAAACATAAACAAATGAAAATAGAACTTAATGAAACTAAATGGAGTGCACCTAGAGGTAGAATGTTGATGCTAGAAGGTTTTGGACTATTTCAAAAATTATTGTTGATGACCATTGGGACTCATTCACCACAGATGGGAAATTACTCCTACTTCTGGTAAATTTTGCTAAAACAAGTTTCAAGGTGTCAGGAACTGAAAACCTCATAAAAAAATTTCTCCACCCTGGCAGTAGGACTAATTCACCATAGATGGCGAATTAGTCCACCTGTAGAAATCTACAAATTCTGAAGTCAACTTTGTGAGTTTGATCTATACTTGTCTGCTTGTCGGGTTGAAGGGCCTGAATCTACAGAAAATGGGTTGAATCATGTCTCCAAGCTTGAATTAGGTCTTTGTTGACTTGAATAGATTTGATGACTTGTTGACCACTTTTCAAAACCTATCTCTTTGATAAATCTTCCTACAAGACCTACAAACACACATGCAAAGACGAGAAAATGGTTAAGGGTTAGAGTATAGGGGTTTTCCTTGTTCAAAACCCCAATTGGTAATCAAACCATTGACAATGAAATGAAATAAGAAAGATGATGAACAAATAACATGCAAGTATAAGTGAACTCCACCAAACCCTTATTTATTTGAAGTCGAGATATGTCAATAAGCTGCTCCAAGATGCTTGATAATTATGATTGAATATGTTGGGGTAGCAAATTTGATGATTTTACATGTTGATTTTACTCATAAATTTCTGATTTGAATTCTACCGTGCATTTTCATCTATATTTTCCATATTGTTTCCATAAATCATATTGAGGAGCAAGTTGGGGCTATCGCCGTGAGGTCTCGGCAAGTGACCTTCGGTCTTGCTGATGGAAAATAGGAGGATCCTTGTCGGCGTAAGAATTTCCTTGTCTCGGCGATTGGGAAATAACATTATGGGAGATTTTCGGTATAACGAAGTGCTATCTGTATGAGGTCCCCCCAATATCTTGAGGTCACAGCAAAGTAAATAAGACTAATGGTGCATCAGTGAGAAATCCAATAGGTCACAGCGACACATAAGATGAATAAAGGGCTTTTAGAATAACTCAACAAACTCTATGGGACTTCTCCCCGATTGTGTGTTGTCTTAGCGAAGGTGAATGAAGATTATATCTTGGTGAGAGTGTGCTCTTGTCTTGGCGACTTGGAAAATGATAAAATAATTTTGGCCTTGCATAATGAATTCGATATGTTGTTTCCCCGATATTACAGAGCTACAGCGAAATACAAAGGGAACATGCGGATACTTCATGACTTCGGTGTAACAAACAGAGTGCTATAGCGAGATACAGGTGGTATGTGGGCATATCGGTGAAGTAGAATACAATCTATGTGATATCTCCCCGAGAGTGATAAGTCATGGCGACAGGTTTAACCACGGGGCTCTCGGTGAAGCAGAATATAATCTACGTGACATCTCCCCGACTCCGATGGGTCACAGCGAATGCGAGCACAGTGAACACGAGATGATTAGCGATTGAATTGCCTTCGACATAGCTACAATATGCCTTGGTGACTGTTTCACTGGTGAATAATAGAAATTCAAATATTGTGGCCGACATGTGAGTTCATATTACTGTTGCAGGCCGACTTGATTGGAGCCCGAATTCTGTGGAGGGCCGACATGGATTTTCAATTTGATTTATTTTCTTGATGCTGGTGTATAAATATGCATTTTGTAATTGTAAAATGATCACCAATTATTAGATATTCGATACACAATAAGTAGGAACAGTTGAATAAAATTATCAAATCAGATACTATTGTTGCATGATTTCAGAATGGAGGTATTTATGAAAATCAGTTGATGTTGCTACATTTTTTTGGTATCAATTGTCTGTTGAATTAAATAAAAATACTGCTAAGTTGTCTCCAAGATTGATGCTTTTTGGTTGTTTAAATTGACATAACAAGTTTATGTTCAGTTTATCAATGCACATTTGTTGTATCTGTGTGATTAATCAATTGGTTCTTTCAAGTAAAGACTAAATCCTTTTAGTTGATCACAGTAATCAGAGAGTGTCATTTGGATTATTAAAGTAGAGCTTAGTAGTTACAAAATTGCATGTTTATACAAGCTGTAAACAAAATATATGCCAGATAATTTGAGTTTTCTCCAGAGAAGTGTTGCTCATCTTGATCTCATTTGACTCCACATACCCAATAAGGCACTGGTCTCTGCACTTCATCATTTTGAACTCATTCGGTTTCTTTATATCTGTTAATTAAGCATTTTAGGATTTAGATCAGAGGATTGTTATTGCTATCAAGTTTGATTTCATTTGTTCACTTCCATCTGCCATTGTGGACAAATCATTGCAAGAAGGATAATCATAAGTCAAGTCTGCTTCATTCAGAAAGGTACACCCACCCAAGGTTTAGCAGCACTTAAAGAGTAGAAGGTTGAGTTCTCTTGACCTTGTATGTTTACCCTAAAACATATCAAGAGATTGGCAACTCTTGAGGTATCTTTACCAGCATTTTTGAGAGCTAACAGAATGATGCTATGATGCTCAAATGGATGCTTAGATGGACTAAATGCAAGGATGAATACTTGAATGAATGGGGGTAAAATGAGTATAAAAACATGTACTTATACACACTTATGCCCTAATTTCCCAAAAATACAACATCACAAGCTGACCTTAGGTCTTAATGAATAAAAAATTGAAATAAATTTCAAATTATTTTGAATTTTGTGCCAAGAGGGACTCATTCACCACCCTTGGTGAATGGGTCCCACTCAAGGCATGCAAGTGGGTTTCGGGGATTAATTTTCATTTAATGATATTTGTTAGGTTTATATTCAAAAATACACTTAATTAAGGCCTGTAAGTACATAAAGGGGCCAAATAAAACTTAAGAAAGGTGTAATTAGTGGTGAAAAGCCTAGAAAAGCATGAAAGTTTGTTACAACACTTTACAACACTTTAAAACAAGACTTGGTAAGGGATAAAAGGGAATATTTAGATGAATTATAATAAGAAGAGTATAGAAAAGTGTAGAAATGTGTTACAACACCTTTACAAGACATCATAAAGTCTTAATAATTTAAATATTCAAGACCTTATGTGAATGTGTAAGTCACATTACAACATTAAATCTAAGCAAAATCAGCCAAGCATCACAGGAAGAAGACCCAAATGACCATGAAAATGTCCAACGATCCATTTTTCTATTGTACATTTAGCCCCCATTTAGTGAGAGGATGAACTTGCTTCAAACTCACACTAAAGTAACCATGCATATCAAGAGGGATCCAAATGTACTTATGCTAGCAAGATAAGATAACAAAGATCAAGAGGGATGATCAATCCTCCAGGATGAAGATCCCATGGCAAACTAAGCATAAGAACAAAGGAACACACATATGAAAGAGAAAAAGGAAAAGTCAGATCAAGCTTCGATCATTTGTATAGCTAGTTGTGGATCAGATCTAGGTTGTTTGTCTAAAAATAAAAATGCATACTCACTCTAGGCTGAAGAAACTCATGGTTGTTCACCGGGTGAGAAGTCTCAAAAGGTGAGAAACATATGCTCTGCTAGTATGCACTCACAAACACACAAGTGGCTATGGGGAAAGTCGTTCCTTGGAATGCACTTCCCGCTCAACCATATCAAAGTTATACCTCCTGATAACTTTAATAAAGTGCCACAAAGGAAAAAAATGTTGGTTTGAGCTTCATGAGACAAGCAAAGCTTTGTATGCTTAGAACTCATGAACAAACAGGATGGTACCACAGGCATGCAAGTTGCGTTATGCAAGATGGCCATATAAATTCAAAACATAAAATGTAAAAATGTAAAATACAAAAGATGTTCAAAGGAGTCTTGTTTAGTTCATGCGAGGTCTATCATTTAGGGAACATTGTGTCTAATTTCTTCAAGAGAGGACCAATCAAATAATACAATATTCACAACTTAGGGGATGCAGTGTGTCACATCATGCCACTAAGAGGAATGTAATATTCTAAGATAGATCACGCTTATGAAGGGAATCACACCCATTGTCATTCACAAAGTGACAAATGCATCATATGAAGTAACAAGGCTGCACTAAGAACAGGAAAAAGGAAAAATGCAAAATGAATAATGCCAATGTATTCCCCACTTTAAAGGAATTGTTACACACCATTCTGTGAGAAATTACTTTCAAGTAGCAAATGAAAAATGCAAGAAGAAAGAAGACATGAGAGCCAACTCAAAAAGCCCCTATTCCAAGTCATACCTTTTCAAGTAAGATTGTGTCATGTAAGAGAAACAGAAAAGGAAAAGGAGAGAGGGTTGCCCCCAAGAATGAAAAACACCAAACACATAAGGGATCTATGGATTTTGGATCAATATGTTTGTTGTTGCAATGTTTTATTTAAGAGCTTAGAACTGGCATCATTCCCCAAATACATAGAACTGGAAGAATGACACAAAGAGAGTGAAAACAAAAGAAAAAGAACCATTTTGGTCAACATGGAAGAGACATAGGGTATCTCAACACTTTGTATCATCCCCAAAAGGAAAACACAAAACAAAAGGGAAAAAGGAAAAGGGACTGTTTGGGTCAACATGGAAGAGACATAGGGCATCTCAACGCTTTGTGTCATCCCCAAAAGGAAAACACAAAACAAAAGGGAAAAAGGAAACGGGACCATTTGGATCAACATGGAAGAGACATAGGGCATCTCAATGCTTTGCATCATCCCCAAAAGGAAAACACAAAACAAAAGGTAAAAAGAGAAAGCGATGTATGACATATAGAAGAATGGAGGTACAAATAGAGGAATTGCACAAAGAGAGGGAGAACATTAAACACACATTACGCACATGCAATCAAAGAAAAAGTAAAAGAAAAAGGAAAATGTAAAAAGGCTAGTAAGGAAAATGGAATTCAACCATCTAACAAGTCATCCGCCTCCCAATCATGGTCAGAAGGTGAACAACTAGCAAGAGAGACAAGAGCAAGGGTCGTACTAGGTGAAGTGCCAGGCTCATCACTCTGGATAGGAGATATCTCAGTGAAGCTCATAAACGAGGAAAAAAAGTATTTAATTCATCATGTATCTCGTCATGAATTTTTGTTGTTTCCTCATCGTCATCTAAGTTGATCACAATAGGAGGACGAATGACTATCCCTAAAGGAGAGTGTATCTCTTGTTGTGATGGTTATATTGTACTATCTTGTGGTGGGTCAGGAGGAGGAGGGTGGTCATGCATTGCTTCTGTCAAATGTGGATTTTGATGTTTTTTGTTTTCTTCTACATGTAACTGACGAGCAAGGAGACGACGACGATGCCTATGCTCTCTAGCACCTTGGTTTCTTTTAATTTTGTTTTGAATTTTTTTAGGTGTAAGAGTGGGTTGATCCACTATAGGCTCCTTTTCTTCCTGAGGGGGAGGAACGGTAGGAACCGAAGGAGATGGGTCAAATACTTTCTCTTTTTCTTTATAGAATTGTTTAATGCGAGGAGGCATGATAGGGTTGGTTTCATTATCTCTTGGGTGTTTAGACGATGAAGATGAAGTGTTTATTGTTGGTTGCTCTGAAGGTTTTAATGTGTGTTCAAGTTCAGATTCAAGTTGAAGCATTGTCTCATCTAGGATAGGAGTTTCAAAAGTGGATGGGGACATGTGGCGAAGAGACAATTTGGCTATTCGTTTGGATTTGAACTTTTGATAGGTAAGGAAAAAGAAGTCTCTATGAGGGGTGATGGGTTCCAGAGGTTCAGGTGAGAAGGCTTCCAAGGAAAAATTACCTTTAGAAGACAATGGATTAAAGCCACTATGGTGTACAATAAAAACATCTCATTATCAAGAAAAAACTTCAAACATTTGTGAAAGACTGAAGGGACAACTTTCATCGAGCGAAGCCAAGGATGACCTAGCCACAAACAAAACTAATCCGACTGTGGAATGATAGAGAATGTTACATCTAATGTTTTTGGTCCTATCTGTAATGGGAGTACGATCGATTTGATCGTAGGGCACACAAAACCAGTATGTGTTTTAATCCATGTTGTTGGTTGATCATAACATCTTTATAAAGATCATGTAATACTAAAAATTCCTCCATGATCATGTTCTTGCCACAAGGGGGATCTATTAATATCCCATTGGTGGGCTTATCATAGATGTTGCAAGCTATGTAAAGAGGACCATTGGGAAGTTTTTTAAGTATATTGTGAGAAGAAAAAGTAATATCAAGAGATTTTTTAGTTGGGCCCTTATGAGGGATAACGTCTATCGTACCCACCATTTCATCCATAGGGTTAACATGGGTAACATTTGGAGTAAGATTATGTTGTTCATCGACATTCATTACATTAGTGTTTGAAGGTTCACTAAATTTGACAAATGAAACATTGTGTTTAGGCATGGGGTTGGTAAAAATTTGCAAATTCTGATTGGGAGGAGCGACGGACTTATTTCCCTGATCATTAACACCCACAATGGATAAACGACCAGAATCAATGAGGTCTTGCACTAGATGCTTGAGACACTTGCATTGTTCTATGTCATGTCCATTTGGTGATGAAAATGACAATAAGCGTTAGGTTTAAAGGTCAGAGGTAAAGGCTTGGTAGGATCAAGTGGTTTAACTATAGGCAAAGTGATTATTTGTTGTTATAGTAGTTGATTCATTGTGTTATAGAGAGTATCAAGTAAAGGGGTAAATTGTCTCTTCCGGTCCCCCTAGGTAAAGGGAACTATTGTTTTAACAACAACCACTTGATTATTAACAGGTTGAGTTGGTTGTGGAGGAGGGGGATTGAACTGTAAGAAGCCTTTGTTTTATTTTCTAAATTTTTGTGATTTTTTTTGGTTGCTTTGTTCAGACTTCTCAGCTTAGCTAGAAGTGGATTTTGCATCACGATTAGTAACTGAGTTGTGATAGTCACAAAGGGTTGTGCATAAATGTATGAAAGAAGGAAATTTCATCATGGTCAATTTATCCTAAATGTGACTTTGTAAGTTTTCAATAAACATCTTTTGGAGATGTGAATTAGGAACCTTGACAACTACTTGAACATACAATAACTGATAGTTGGAAATGAAATCAGTTACTTTTTCATCCACATTTTGTTTACACCTCATTAAATCAGCCATTGTATTTTTGGGAGTCATATGGACTTGGAAATGACTTATAAAGGCATTAACAAGTTCATTAAATGAAAGAATTGATTGATTGGGTAAAGAGGAAAACCACTCCAAGGCAGTATCCTTTAAATTCCTAGGAAAGATTTTAGCTAATAGTTTATCATCAAGGAAAAAATCACTACATAAGGCAGTATAGGCATTGACATGATTAGTAGGGTCTCCTTTTGCTCTGTACTTCTCAAACCTAGGCATCTCAATTTCTTGTGGCATCAATGTTCTTAAAATTTCTAAAGATAATGGGCTACTACATAAATAGTATGTGGGTGGTGCATTTTGGCTTTGGTTTATGGTGGATATTTTTTGTTGCATGGAAGAAACAATGTGAAAGAGTTGTGTTATGAGAGGGTCAGTGTAAGTGGTATGAGGTGGAAGAGAGAATGGTGATGGAGTGTATGTAATGTTAGGAAAAGTGAAGGGGACACTAATAGGGGTGAAGGTGGTGGAGGATGGAACATTCGATGCCACAAAAGAACTAGGGATGCTAGTACGAATTGCAAAGGAAGGAGTCACATGACTAACCTGTTGCATGGTTATGGTAACTTGAGGGGTGGTATAGGTGGTAAGGATACGACAGTTGAAGGAGGAGTAATATGAGATCCTCCTTGACTAACCACAGTGTTTGTTTGTTGAGATGTGCTAGAGGTGGAAGAAGTATGTTTTTGATATATCTCAACAATTTTTTTCATAACATCTAAGCCTTCATCACTTTCAAGCATTCGATGGATGTTGTCTATAGTAGGAATGGTAGTGGTTGAAATGTTTTCAAGACACAAGTTATGTTGGAGATGTGCTAAGTCCTCATGAATGTAAAGTACTTTGTCCTGCAGAAGGGAATTAATTTGTGTGTCAACATGCATTGTATGGGAAGGAAAAGGTGTACTAGTGGTAGTATCCATGCCTAATGCACCATTGTCAATACCAGGAGTATGAGCTCTAGATAACCCAACGTCCACAATGAATGCGTTATCACTGGAAGCCATGAGTTGGGAACTTCATCTCACTAAATTATTATCAATAGGGCACCAAACACTCATACAAATACCATGAAAGGCGGGGTCAATGCAAATGTAATGCAAACTAGGAAAACTAAAATTCAAATAACAAAAATTCTGTAAACAGGAATAGAAATGAAGAGAACATTGTAAAAATGACAGAAATTGTTGTGCGGAAAGTGCAACTAGAATGATTCATCTAGGGTGGCGAATGAGTCCAGGGGTGAATTTTTTTGTGATTTTTCAAAAAAATTAAAATCATTTTTATGCTTTTCTAATGCAAAACTAGGATGTAGATGTAGAATTTTAGTATTTTTAATATTTTGAGGTGCAAAAATGAAATCTATATGAGATATTCACTAATGAAAATTTGAAAACCCTAGGATGCAAAACAATACAAAAGCTAATGCAATGAGTCCTAGGATGTAAATGAAAATGTAAATTAGAAAGATAATGTTCAAAATGTAAGTTCACCAAAATGAACCATCGATTTTTTTGTGTAAGCACTATGACTCTCTTACTCTATTAGGGTTTTTCACCTAAAGGAGAGAGATAGACCCCAAAAATCTAGGTGGTTCACTCAAAATAATGCAAGTATAATGAAAATATGCCTAAATTCAATGATCTAAATTCAATAAAATAAAGAGATAGACTGATTTTTATGCAAAACCGAAGAAATATTAGATGTTTGAAAACACGGTGTTGTATGCAAACATGAACTAGAAACATAAACAAATGAAAATATAACTTAATGAAACTAAATGAAGTGCACCTGGAGGTAGAATTTTGATGATGGAAGGTTTTGGATTGCTTCAAAAATTACTATTAATGACCACTAGGACTCATTCGCCACAAATGGTGAATTAGTCCTGCTTCTAGTAAATTCTGTTGAAACAAGTTTCGGGGTGTCAGAAACTGAAAACCTCATAAAACACTTTCTCCAGCCTGGAAGTGGGACTAATTCACAATAGATGGTGAATTAGTCCACCTACAAAAATCTACAAATTCCAAAGTCAACTTTGTGGGTCCTAATCTATACTTGTCTACTTGTTGGGTTGACGGATCTGAATTTGCAGAAAATGGGTTGAATGATGTCTCCAAGCTTGAATTAGGTCTTTGTTTACTTGAATAGATTTGATGACTTGTTGACCACTTTTCAACACCCATCTCTTTGAAAAATATACCTATTAAGACCTGCAAACACACATGCAAAGAGGGGGAAAATGGTTAAGGGTTAGAGTATAGGGGTTTGCCTTGGTCAAACCCCAATTTGGTGATCAAACCCTTGATAATGAAATGAAATAAGAAAGGAATGATGAAAAAATAGCATGCAAGTGTCATGAACTAGCCAAACGCTTATTGTTGAATTCTCAAGATATGTCAATGGCTACTCCAATATGCTTGATAATTATTTGATTGAATGACGCTATGATGCTAAAATGGATGCTTAGATGGATTGAATGCAAGGATGAATACTTGAATGAATGGGGGTAAAATGAGTAGAAAAACATGTATTTATACACACTTATGCCCTAATTTCTTGAAAATACAACATCACAAGCCGAACTTAGGTCTTAATGAATAAAAACCAAAAAGAAATTTGAAATTATTTTGAATTTTGTGCCAAGAGAGACTCATTCACCACCCCTAGAAAATGGGTCCCACTCAAGGCATGCAAGTGGGTGTCAGGGATCAAGTTGCATTTAATTATATTTGTCAGGTTTATATTCAAAAATACACTTAATTAAGGCATGTAAGTGCATAAAGGGGCCAAATAAAACATAAGAAAGGTGTAATTAGTGGTGAAAAGCCTAGAAAAGCGTGAAAGTTTGTTACAATACTTTACAACACTTTAAAATAAGACTTGGTAAGGGACAAAAAGGGAATATTTAGATGAATTATAATAAGAAGAGTCTATAAAAGTGTAGAAATGTGTTACAACACTTCACAACACCTTTACAAGACATCAGGAAGTCTTAATAATTTAAATATTCAAGACCTAATGTGAATGTGTAAGTCACATTACAACATTAAATCTAAGCAAATATCCAAAGATCATAGGAAAAAAACCCAAATGGCCAAGCATCATAGTAAAAAGACCCAAATGACCGTGAAAATGTCCAAAGATCCATTTTTCTACTATACAATTGGTTAATTGAGCATAAGGCTATAGTGAACTATGAGGATAAGGTAGTCAATTTTTTGGATGATTATGGACACTCAGTCAAGATTTATGGAATGCAAAGACCCTTGGAGCTTAGAAAAAATTTTGTGTTGTACCTCAAGTAGGCTCATCGAAAGAGATGTGTAATTTATTTTGTGCATGCCAGTAACCCTGACAACAAGGAGCCCTATTTAGATGACTACCCTATTCTCAAGGAGTTCTAAGACATATTCCCTAAAGAACTTACAGAGTTGCCTCTGAAGCGAGAATTTTAATTTTCTATTGACCTTGTCCTAAGAGCTAACCCTCAATCCAAGGCACCCTATCAGATGACCACCACCGAAATCTATGAATTGAAGGCCCAATTAATGAAATTGTTGAACAAAGGGAAAGTATTAGACCCAGTGTGTCTCCCTGGGGAGCGCCAGTTATCTTTGTGAAAAAGAAGGATGGGACCTTGCATTTATGTATAGATATCAGATGTTGAACAAGGAAACCATCAAGAACTGATATCCACTCTCGAGGATTGATGAGTTGTTTGAACAAATGAAGGGAGCAACGGTGTTCTCCAAAATTGATCTCAGGTCAAGGTACCATCAGGTTAGAATTAAGGAAGAAGATATTCTAAAGACTACTTTCTAAACTCGATATGGATATAACGAGTTCACCGTGGTACCTTTTGGTTTAACTAATGCACCAACAGCTTTTATGAACCTCATGAATAGTGTATTCAGAGACTGCTTGGATGATTTTGTTTTGATCTTCATTGATTTCATCTTAGTTTACTCAAAGTTTGTCGAAGAGCATGACAAGCACTTGAGGATAGTTTTACAGCGACTGAGAGAAAGGAAAATTTTTGGGAAGCTATCCAAGTGTTCATTCTATCAAGACAGGGTGCATTATCTAGGCCATATCATTTCAGCTGAAGGAGTCTCTGTAGACCCTAAGAAGATTAAGGTAATTGTGGAATTTTTAGTGCCTCAGAATATGTTAGAATTATGTAGCTTCATGGGCCTCACAAGATACTATAGGAAGTTTTGCAAGGGTTTTCCTAGATTGCATCTCCTATCACCTCACTCCAAAGAAAGGGGACGTGGTTTGAATGGACCACGAAATGTGAGCAGGAATTCCAACTCCTGAAGGAGAGGATCATGATAGAACTAGTGTTGACCATCCTTGATCCTAATGGGAGATTCACAGTAATCATAGATGCTTCAGGAGAGGGATTGTGAGCAGTATTAATGCAAGTCAGACAAACGGTAGCATACAAATCAAGGAAGCTTAAGCAGCACGAGGTGAACTACGCACCTCATGATTTAGAATTGGCTACAATAGTTCATACCTTACAGATGTGGAGGGATTATCTTTTGGGGAATCCATTTGAACTCAATACATACCACTTGGGATTAAGATATATATTTACTCAACCAAACCTTAATGCATGGAAAAGAAGGTGGTTGGAATTCCTTAGTGAGTATGACTTCAAAATAGAGTATATAAAGGGAAAAGAGAACATAGTGGTTGATGCTCTTAGTAGACAAAGACATCTGGTAGCCATGATCTTGAAAAGGTCTAACTTGAGACAAGTGATTCATTATTTGCCAGGGGATTAGAACTATGAGAGAGTGAAGAGTGCCCTACTAGTAAATCCTTCATATCATCAATTCAACGGGTGAGATTGAACTAGATGGTATTTTGAGATACTAGAGAAGAATATATATTCTAGACTCTAGAGAGCTGAGGAAGTTGGTTTTAGAGGAGGTTCATAATGTGCCTTATTCAGGACACCCTAGAGTATCCAAGATGATCACAAAGTTGAAGGCTCTATATTTTTGGCCTAAACTCGAGAATGATGCAGTAGAGTACATAGCCAGATGCTTAGAGTGCCAGTGAGTCAAGGTTGAGCATGCACATCTAGCTGGGTTATTGTACCCTCATGACATACTTGAGTACAAGTGCTAGGTGATCAGTATGGATTTTGTACATGGGTTGTCACTGAGAAAGAACAAGCATGATGTTATCTTGGTCATAATTAATAAGTTGACAAAGGTTGCACACTTCATTCTAGGAAACCTTAAGGATGGATCGTTGACCCTGGCCAAGAAATTTTTTCTAGGATATCTTCTACTTGCATGGAGTGCCAAATACTATCATATTTGATAGGGACACTCAGATGACCTATAGATTTTGGACAACCCTAAACGTTGCATTGGGAACCGAGCTAAATTTCAGCTTGGCTTATCATCCTCAAACAAACTGGGAGATAGAGAGGGTGAATCAGGTAGTCAAATACCTTCTTTGAATGTATTATATGGACCAACAATATAGGTGGGAAGAATATTTTATTTTAATAGATTTTTCTTATAACAACTCTTATCACACATCCCTAGGCATGACACTATTTGAAGCTCTTTATGGGCGAAAGTGTCGTACCCCCATCAATTGGGATAAATTAGAGGATAGGATCATAATAGGACTTGAAATGCTTAACAAAATGGAATAACAAATGAGAGTCATTAAGAGTAGACTGAAGGAGGTGGAAAATCGACAAAAGAGTTATGCCGACAAGATCCGAACTCTTAGACAATTCACAAATGGGGATAAAGTTTTCTTGAGCGTTAAACCTCATAAAAGTTCCATTGCTTTTGGAAAGTCTTCCAAGTTGGCCCCAAGATATGTGGGACCATTTGAAGACTTGGAGGTGATTAACCCAGTTGCTTATAGACTAGCTCTACCACCTGCTCTGGCTCGACTTCATAATGTGTTTCATGTTTCTTTGATTAAGCCATATCATCCTAATGTAGCTCATGTGCTTGATTGGAAATCCTTGCAGGCATAGGATCTAGGAGTGGTGCTAGTGGTCTCATTAGAATCCTGGGTAGATGCAATGTTAAGTAGCGAAGCATAAATATTGCTTTGTTTAAGGTCCAATGGGACCAGTACTCAAAAGACAGTGCTACATGGGAGGATGTAGAAGAAATAAAATGTTCCTTTCCACATTTTCTTTCTTGAGAAAGAGACTTTAATTATTTTGCTTGGAAAATTTTGGATTGAAATATTTTGATGTGATGTTGAAATAGACATATAAGCTTTAATTTGATGTGATGTTGAAATAGACATATAAGCTTTAATTTGATGTGATGTTGAAATAGACATATATGCTTTAATTTGATGTGATATTGAAATAGACATAAATAATTTAATTTTGATTAAATAGACATCGAGACGATGTCTCTTCCAAGAGGAGAAGGATGTCAACCCAAGTTTATTGCATATTAATTATAATATGGTAAATTGAAATATTGAAGAAAATCAATATTTTAAATGGAAATTTTGGAAATTTTGAAATAGATTGAAAGAAGTTGACTAATTTTGGCTATATGATCTTTTTAAATTATCTTATATGTAATCAAGAATTGAACGTTACTGATGAATTTTGCAAGTGCAAGTGTGTATAGTTGTAGGGTGATAGGTTGAAGGACGAGAACATGGTTGAAGTAGAATTGTTTAGCTGGATTGAACAGTAAGCTCGATGGAATCAAGGTGCACACACAAAAAAATGGCATGATATCTGCATTTGAAAAATTCATATAAGAATTATATTAAGTTGACTGAAATGACTCAATGATTGAAAAGATGCATTTATGAAATGAAATTACGTGGAAACTTATATTTGAAAAATTCAATCTTGAGCTTTTGTTTTGAATTTAGAGGAAAATGAAAGTGATATTTGGTATGTGAATGAATGCGTGAATTTCAATTATGCATTTTATATCATTGTTGAAATAAAAATAATAGACTATTTTTATAAAAAAATGATAGATATGCAAACAAAAACATTTATATGTGAATACAAATATATGTATATATATATAAACACACACGAATATATATATATATATATATATGCATATACATATATACATATGTATATATATATGTGTGTGTGTACATATATATAAATACATATATAAATATATACAAATATATATGTGTCAAGAACATACATATGTGTGAACAAATTTGAATATGAATATAAAGTATGCAAATATATATATATATATATATACATATATATATATAAATTTAGAGAACTTGAAACCGATAATTATCATTATTGAATGGATGAAATTTAAAAAGATATAATGAGAAAATATCACGATGGACGTGGTCTGCCATCAACAAAATGGTAAGAATTCAAATTTAGAATGGGGTGGCAATATCATTAATGCCCATTATCATTTTGAAATAGCCCCTTAGTGGAGGCGTAGTAAAAATGTAGAAAGCTATTATTTTGAAAGGGATATTGATTGGAACCAATAGAAAACTAGTGTGGAACGAAGCTTTTGGGGAAAAAAACAAAAGGGGAATTCCTAGTTGCAGAGGTAATCAATGATTTTTCCTTCAATAATGTTGATTTTTGTTGATTTTACAATTTCACCTTTATTTCCATGCATCAACCGATTTGTTGCATTGTCGATTCTATTGATTGAAAGTAGCTAGACCATCAAACTCTTATGCAAACTATATGAGTAAGCTTGTATTATATATGGCTCTGTTGTTACTTTCTCTACACTTGAATTCACTTGGGCTTGTAGATCCTACAGCTTGGAAGAGCCAACTATGTATATTACCTTGTAATATTTGATACCGACGACCTTGTGTTTAAGCTACATGTATGTTTTTAATTGTTAAGCCCATCACATGCTATCAGGGAAAACCAATAGGAATGTGAATGGAGCAATGTAAATTATGTATTGTTGCCACCTTTTATTGGGGTAAGTTGAAGCCATCATAGAAATATTTTTATGTAAATGTATCTTACTTGCTTATTATTTATTCTCAGATGGATGCCCATTCGGATCGATGCCATCACCCTTGATCTAGCATTGAAGGGTAACTTAAATTCCTTTGTTTTGCCTCATCAGTGAGGGAGACAGTGTGGCTCATATTGCCCAATTTTGTATATGGGATTTTGTTACTTTTTGTATATTTATGATACCTAGTTTATGTCTACAAGTTTGTTCAAGTTAAAGGTTGAACGATGAAATTTGTTCCTTCAATTTATTTGCATGTGTAGAATAGTGAACCATTGCTCCATAGGAACGACAACCATGTCATCCATGGAAGTGGTTACACCCAAGCTGAGGGTTGGTGTTATGGATTTTCCCACAACCACCCTATTATTTTAGGAACCAGTCAACAATTGTGGGTCATTTTAGAACAAAAGATGTATAATAACAATGAATGAGGGTTTCAAACTAAACCCAGTTAAGATTGATCTCATGGATTCAATCATTTTGTCATTGTTGATTAATGGTTAGTATGTCATCCAATACTTTTAAATTTGCTCCAAAAGTTGATATTAGCTTCATTTTTGTATTCTTGCATGAAATTTTATATAGAAATGTTAGAATAATTAAGCCTAGAAAATGAGGCAATGAAACTTGAAGCTACAACCGTAAACTATTGTAAATGACATTGTTTTGTCATAAACTGTAATTGTTTATCTAAAAATAGCATTGTATCATTGTAAATAGTGAATGTTTTGTGTGAAACGACATTATTTTGTCATAAATTGTAACTGTTTAGTTGGAAACATCATTGTATTATTGTTAACAATGAATCTTCTGTTGGAAATGACATTTATTTGTTGTAAAAGAGTATGTGTAGCTGAAAACAGTTTTTTTCTAAAATTGTTTAGTTGAAACAATATTGAATAGCTGTAAATTGTGAACGTTCTACATGAAACAACTTGTTTTGTAACTATTTAGTTGGAAACAGTATTGTTCTGTTAAAAATCACCAATTTTCATATGTAAATAGCAATGTTAGAATATCATAGCTTGTGTAAATACAAAAGAAGAAATAGTATGTGAAAAACTATTAGTACAAACTTATTCTGGATTCTTTATTTCCATGAACTTCTGACAAAAGAAACGTCAAATGAAATATTATATGATTTAATGGTTTATTTCAGAATGTATGCACAAACCAATAGCTTAAGTAGGCACATATATGTGTATGCACATAGACTTCATCTATGTACATACACATAATTGTGACATACCTTCTTTTGTTTCTTTTTACTTAATTCATTTTTAAATGGATAATGCTTTATGTTGAAAGTAAGCATGGGTCATGTGAATGATATGACTGAATATTGTAATGTACTGTTTCATTTGAATCATGTATTTGATTTTTGTTTAGTGAGGAAATTAGTAATCCGATTCTCCTTTTTCGTAGACATATATGAGAAGAATATTCTTTTACTTGAGTAGAATAGTGATACCTAAGTAGACTAGAGCACCTCAGGGTAGCTGCTACTAGAGGGTAGATAGCTGTTATGAAATGTTGTATTGTAGAAAATTACCTTCCAGGACAAGTGTTGAAATGGAGTTCAGAGAGTATAGGTTTGCTTTACTAGAATCTATTGTTTAATGTTGTTGCAACACAGTTTTTATGCTTGGGCAAGCAATATAGTTCATTTTGTATGTATGAACTCTCTGATAAAACACTTTGCCATTCCTAGCATAGATCTTACATTTTATTTTCTAACTTGTAGATAGAAATTGCATGTTGATGTATGGGCATGCACCAAATTCCACCATGTAGATTTTTCTCTTGCTAAACCATCCATGCAAGGTTAGGTATTCTTCAAGTTGGAAGAATCATGGGGAAGCATAAGCTTTGTGGTTGGGTGATAAAGTGCTTCAACCATGTTCTCGTCCACCAGTGGAGGCGAGTGTCAAGAGGAACCTTATATGTACACAAGACTATTTAGTCTATGATGTAACCTTGATGTAATAATTGATGTACTTGATTTAAAGTTGTACATTGTAATGACTTTGTGGCCTTATGATCCAAGTCAAACCTAATATTGTAATTTGATTTTTGAATTGAATATACGAATTTTGACTCATTTTAAATGGACATGTGTTGCTATGACTGACTATAGCTACTTAGTTGTCTTTTTAATTTGAATATATTTATGTGTGATTTACAATAATATTATTTAAGTAATAATTTAGGATGGGCTATTACATGGAGTGTCAAACTGATAATCTCTTGATCTACATTTGGAAATTGTGATGTATGGTCTATCCAATTTGGTTAAAACTTTCCTATTTTGTCATGTTCTTGATTGGTATTGTGTTTATCTTCCTTAAGGACAAGGTTGCTAACTTGAAATTCATGCTCTTTTATTTTGTTGTTGTATCTACATTGTAGCCAATTATGAAATATCTTTAGATGATTTGAGGCATTGAGGTGCCTCTCATCAAGCAACTCAAGTTCATGCATCCATGTAACTTATTATTCTTCATTGGTTTAGAGGTTACACAAAGAGATGTGCAATGATGATAGTTTTATCTCAATTGACAAAATGACTTATTCTTTGAAGACCAATGAGTATGGGGTGGCTTTTGTAGATGTGTAGATACTGGTATGGTAGGCCAATGGGGTATGATTGAGTTGTATGTGCTAATCACAATCAATATCATTGATTATCTTCTTGAGGATTTTAATTAGGGTTTTACTATATGTCACTACTCAAGCATTACCTTGTGCTCGTAGTATGGAATGGACCTATGATGTTTGATATGTAATTACTTGTATAAGGTACAATCCTGATGGTTTATGAATAACTTAACATTATTGGTGATAGTGGTGAAAAGGATGTCATAGTAAAAAATTAATGATATGATGGTATGTCCTTCCACATGGTTTTCGACAGTCATGGGGTCCCCTTCACTCCCCTCTCCTCTCCCCACTTAAGCATCAATAGTACAAAAAGCTAAAGACTCTATTTTGGCTAGTCTATAATACTTAGAGGGCCCTTTTTTATCTCCTGACACTAATCTGGACAATCTTCTTGATCTCATGAAATCATTAGTTGTTCTAAATTTCAAGGCTTGGATAAGTGTTCTTGTGGGTGACACCCGAGGTGAAAATGTGAGAGGAACTACTATACCTAAGTTCTTTGAGTCTGGAAATGGAATGGAAATAAAACTTCCTGACTCCATGATCGAAATAATCATATCCTCAATCGAGAGATCCTTTGTGGGTAATTTTTGTTCCTTCAACCCCATTGTTGATATGGTTAGATGTTATACTACTATTGAATGGTGCTTGAAAGGTACTATGGAGGTGAGTGCTATGGTTGGGGGTCTGTTCCTCTTCAAGTTCACTTCCAAGGATGATCTTCTTTTGATTCTCACCACAAGCCCTTACATATATGAAAAACATAATTTATCTATGTGTAGATGAAAGCCAAGATCTTACCCTATTGTAGATCTGAATAAAACAACCCCTATTTGGGTTAGCCTATTTAGGTTCCCTCTCGAGCATTGGGATGAACTGCTATTTCAATGGATTGACAACTCTATTGGAAACTTTATTTTAGTGGATAAAATCAAAAAAATAAGTCTAGGTTTGTGTTTTCTCATTTTTATGTTAATGTTGATATTCATAAGAATCTTCCAAATTTAATCATTTTTTATTATAAGATTGGGAAATTGTCCCAACCAATTTTATAGAAAAATAATATGGCCTTATATCAAAATTTCTTAAAATGGGATACTTAATCATTTACTACAAAGCCCCCTTGAAGTAAAATTAAAAACTCAAAGAGCCTTTGGTTACAACAGTGGATCGGTCAAAGGGTTGTCCTTTCAAAGAAAACATCCTAAATGTCCTCAACTCCCTTTTAAAACATGATGACACTAAAGGAGATAATATTGAGCTACCTGAGAAGAAGACTTTTAAAGCTTTGTCTCATGTTAGGAAGGAAATTTCTATGATAAGAGCCAAAAAATTGACTTCTTTGTAGCCAATTTTTTTAAGGATCAAGGCCCCCACCCCCTATAATGGAAGAAATATAAGAGGGGAGAGATAACTAGTGAACATAATAGCTACCAAATCCCAAAGATGGCTTCCCCTCAACCTAATGAAGCCTTGCAGCATGTAAAAGAAATAAAGATAAATACATCCAACACCCCTATGAAAGATAACCTTTCACTCTCTCTAGGAGAAGATTCAAAGAAGCCAACTGATAGTCAGTGTTCCTTTGACTAGGAAGGATGGCCAACCCCAAAAAATTAAGGAACAAATAAAAAAAGTAGATGTTGGTGCTAATATTAAGGACGTTGGGCCTTTCTAGTGATAGACAAGACAAAGAAACAACAAAAGAAATTGTCATTGGTAGGTAAAAGAACATTGGAGATGTCCTCCAGAAAGAATTGTAAATGAAGATTCTATCATAGAATGTCTAACAAATTAATAACCCTCAGAAGTAATTGTCCTTGAAAAAATATATTTTGGAGAATAAGATAAAAGTCTATTTACTTCAAGAAGTTAAAATGCATAAGAACAATTTTCAATCCATTACTAAATATTTGTGGCCCATTATTGAATGCTTTATTTCTGAGGCTGCTAGAGCTTTGGGAGGTTTGGTCACTATGTGAAACCTCATTAATTTTTTTGGTATTCTCTCCAATCAATCTAAAAATAGTTTGGGAGTTAGATTCACTTCCACGGTTTTATCATGGAACAATAAATATTTATGCCCTTAATGTGAGAAATGCTAGAAAATCTCCCTAGAATGATGTGGCTACTCAAATATTGGGTAATAGGGAGGCCCAATGGATGATGGAAGGGGATTTCAATTCCAAGCTTTATCCTTTAAAAAAACTTTGGGGCTTAATATACTACAAGAACAACATGGTTGATTTGGTTGACTTGCTTAGTTCAATTGAGCTCATGGAAATAGACCTTCAAGATCAACTATTCAATGGACTAATAGGAGAATAAAAGACCACCTTATCCAAGTGAAGCTAGACCGGTTCCTAGTTTTCTTTAACTAGGACTTCATTAGCACCTTGAACCTTAAACCCTTTTGCTTTACCTATAACTATTTCAAACCACAACTCATTGTTGTTGGACTAGAGATATAACATTCCTACTATCCCTTTCCCATTTAGATATGAGATAATGTGTTCTACTCATCCTAGATTTTGAGGTTGTATATCTAAGTGGTGGAATATCGCTATCCAAGGTTCTACTATGTACATGGTGAGTCAAAAACTTTAAAATACTAAAAATAAATTCAAAGGGTGGAATAAGCTGATCTTTGGGGAGGTTTTGGAACACAAGAAAACACTAAATATAAAACTTAAGGATGTTTAGACAAGAATGACCATTGGAGATATAGCTTAGGAAACTTGCCAGGATGAGAATTATTTACATCATGACTGTGATAATACTTTAAAAAAGAGATATTTTGGAAGAAAATATCTAGAATCTAGTGGTTGAAAGAGCGGAACAAAAAATCTATGTTTTTCTATTTATCTATTGTGAAACACAAGAAGAGGAATATTATTTCCATTATTGAAGAAAATGGAATTGTGGGTACTTTTTGTTAAACACACAAGACAACTGAGAGGGGGGGTGAATCAGTTGTGCATTAAAACCTTCAAACCCTTATTAATCTTTAAACCCTTATCAAGCATTAGCATGAATGTAAACAAATAAAATATCAACAAATCAACAACCATAAATAATAGAACACCAGATTTTACATGGAAAACCCAATAAGGGAAAACCAAATTGAGGATTAGCTCACTATATGAATATCAACACTAATTACAAAAGGCTCAATACTAAAAGGGCTCACTCCCCAAAGGCCTCACTATCCAAAAGAAGGAAAGGCTCACTACCAAGGGATCACTGCCCAAGAAGATCACTTCTTTTGAAATGCAAGAGAATAGAAAGAGATTGTTACAAGGAGGTTCACTACCTTAGAGCAACAAGAGAATCCACCACAACCATCTACAACCTTCGGCTCACTACCTCCAACAACTTCAAGCACACTAAAATGAAGACACCTTCTGCTCACTACTTTCGATAGTCTTGTTAGCTCTCAAAAACGCGGGCTAAATACCTCAAGAGGCTGCCAAACTCTTGGTACGTTTTAGGGTAACAAACAAGGCCAAATGGTTTAGACCTTCTACTCTTCAAGTGTTGCCAAACCTAGGCGGGTGTACCTATGTGAATAATGCAAACTTAAGGTTGAATGACTTGACTGAATTGATGGATCTATTACGATGGCACAAATGTAATAGATAAAAGCTTACAGACTAATCCTACTCCTAATATTAAACTTGAAATTTGAATATTTTTGAACAAATATTTTATAGAATTCTAAGATGTGGATGGTGTGACCAGTGCCTACTTCTGTTGGGCTAATGGAGTCAAGAGGTAAATAATATTTGTGTCCTATTTCTGGATACAATTCAAATTGTTTGGCACTATTATGTTTATAACTTGTATAAACATGCAAGAGTGTAATTATCAGATTCTTCTTAATAATCCAAATGTCCTTTTCCAAATTACTGTGATTAATTAGAAGGACTTAATCTTGTCTTGCAGGAACCAATTAACTAAACCACACAAGAGCAGCAAGTGTGCTTTGATAAATTGAAGAATATCCTTGATATTTCAATTTAAATAATCAAGTGACAACCTTGGAGACAACCAAATAATATTTTCAAAGAAATTCAACAAACAATTGACACCATAATTGGATCACCAAACTTATGCACTCTTCTCCATTACATAATTTAAAAATATTTTACAATGTACAACATGATATTTATTTCGGCAATAGTTCACCCTATCCAACTACCTAACCTACTTATTTCTCCTTAATCTTCTACCCTTTAATGACCTGATTTTATTGTACATATATACATTGTTTCTTTAGGGTTGTGACTCTTCATAGAATCCGTCTGGTGCAACTCTTCAATTATCATCAGCAAATAAAATATTTAATTAATTGCCCTTTTGGAAAATTAAAATATTTTAATTTTCGTTATCTTTGCCCCTCGTGAAAATTAATTCAATGATCTTCCTTTGTTGGAAAACTTCACTTAACTTTTTTATCAGTATGTATCTCCAATATGTCCTTTGAGTAAAAATAATTATCCCATTCTTTCCTCTTGATGCAAATTGATTTATTTATGCTTTCACATGAAAATATTTTTTAGGTAAAATAATTACCTAATTGGTTAATTCTTCCATAAAAATATTTTACCTCCCAAAACACTCTTACACCTTTGGTAAAAAATATATTTCCTTCTAGTGCAAATATTTCATAATTTTTTACCCTTTATGCTTCTCATGAATAAAATAATTCTCCACTCTTAAATCCCCTCGATAAAATGAATAAAATTTATTTTTCCTCAAAGTATTATCGATTTCCACCATAAGCATATTTCATTCAATTTTTCGTTTGCATTATAACCATACACACTCACATCTAGGCAACATAAAGCATCGGGAAGCATTATTTAATCTTACATTGATATCAGAAAGTCTTGCTGATTCAAATTGTTGTAGGAATATTGTATTGTCGAGACATCATTCATGTCTTGCAGATATTGCCAAGACATCAAAAAACTCTTGCAAATATCGCCGAGACATATGAAGTCGCCAAGACATTTGAAAACTCTTGCAGATGTTGCTGAGACATATGAAGTCGCCAAGACATTTGAAAACTCTTGCAGATATCACCGAGACATATGAAGTCGCCAAGACATTTGAAAACTATTTCATGTCTTGCCGATTCGGCAAGACCTCAAATATGTCTTGCAGATTCGGCAAGACCTCAAACCTGTCTTGCCCATGCACTTTTTCTTTGCTGCACAGGGACGAAAATGAGCCAGGTAGCCTCCAAAATGGCTTTTGAAAACTAATCAAATGATGTCGAAAAGCCATGAAAATGCACCAGTATGTTGAGCCATGATAGGGGAACATGTTTACCAGATGATTTGGCACAAAATGATCCAGACTGAAAAACTGTTAACACTCAAAGTTGCCCATTCAGTATTTTTTGAAAAATTGCACCTGTCAAAATGTGTAAAACTCATTTGATTTTGATTTTTGAAAAATACCAAATGACGTCCAAATACCCTGAAATTTGGCATGGAGGTAGAATTTGGTGTAGATAATTGAAGGCATCAATCTTTTTGTGATTATCATCATCCATTTTCTTAGTATTCACCCTCAAAGTTGACCATTTTAACAGATTCCACTATGCTGACAGCAGATTTTCTAGAAAACTCATCAACTTGTTGCTTCGAAACTTTGTCAAATCAGATCGTATGAGGCTAAAAATTTGCAGAGATACTCACATATGATAAATGAGCATGTCTACAAAGTGATTTCGCTTGAAATTGAACAGATCCAAAATTATAATTTTTTAAAATGTGCTCCTGAGATTGCTTTTACACTTGAATTTTTGAGTGTTAAAATCCTCTTTTTCAATATGGGGACCTAAAATTTACATGAAATTTTAAGTCCCAACAAGTCTTAAGCATTCTTTCTTGCACTCAGATCACAACACATGATCACATATACTTCATTTCATAGGTCACTCTTCACATCACACACTTCTCCAACAATTGACCTTGCATATATATCTTCTACAACCATGAATAACCTTCTTCAAGTTGAATTTAATGAAACATATGAACCTCAAATATGCAACCACCAAATAGATTGACACCAAACACTTCCGTAGTGGAATGAAGTGAAGGTGAACCACATTAAGGGTTAACTAGGATGCAATTATACACCGACATGCTACACCAAGCTTCCATAATCCATGAAGCACATCTATAAATAGCGCTAACATGCCAAGTTGGCCAAACTGACATTAACACTATCAAGCAACCAAATTCACACTTCACCAGGTCTAGAAAAAACCTACAAACCATGTAGCAATATTAAACATAATCTTGGAATATTCCAACATCAATAAATTATTCAAAAACACTGGTGCAAACACATGAAACTGAAAAATGCTATCATCTTGTGCAACCAGTAAAACTACCACTAAGATACAATTTATGAACCAAGCTTGTAGAAAATTTGAACACCAAACCACCCAAGGTAAGATAGATACAAGCACAATCAGGACATTCCCAAATCTGCAAGACAATAAACTACATAGAAAAGAAATGTGGAGCAACTCCATTTCCCCCAGGTATGCCTCTTCACAAGCTAGACACTATCAAACACATCTTCCATTGCCACACAATCCAAAACCTAAAACTCTAGATATAACAACTTCAAAGACTTCTGATCATCACATCCAAACCACACAAGCACAACTTCAAGAAGAAATGCAAAGCACAACACAACACATCCCTATCACCTTGTACACTCTTTATACAAATTTTCTCAAAAGAACTTGGAAACCAAGTAACTTTGTTGCATCTACAACACCTGCTCAACACCATGAACACTTTCTCATCATGACCACACTACAGGTTGACTTCACTGACAACACTAATGAAAACATAGTGCAACAATCTCCCCCTTTTTTGTTGATGGAAACACTTGTTGAAAAACCATCAACAACAAAAGCAACTTTGTATCTCCAACACTCAAGCAACTCTCCCCCTTACTTGGACATCTCTCTCTCCACTTTTCTCTCCCCTTATTTCTTATGTTCTTCAGACTTCACTCTCTCCCCCTTTGACATCAATGGAAAAGGGAACATGTGCATACTACACTTCTCTCTTTCCTACTTTTAGGCACAAGATATGCCCCCCTGACTGCACTTTAACCAAATACAACACTACTTTCTCCCCCTTGAGAGGTAGCCTTCATCAATCCAGGACAAAGAATACTTCTTGAATTTCTCCCTTGGACAGATGCACTAACTTATAATGCATCTAGTTGAAATGAGGGGTAATAACCCCTAACTTATGTCTAAGATACACAAATGTATCTTTTGCAAGAGCCTTTTTGAAAATGTCTACTTCAATGTCTACTTTCTATTACACAAATGTAATAACCCCTAACTTATGTCTAAGCTCATCATATGATACTCTGATATCTTTCAATGTCTACTTCATCCACAACACCTGTGTGTAGCAAGATGTTGTAACAATATATTTTTCCTCTATAGTAGATAATGACATTGAATCCTACTTCTTACTCAACCAAGAAACTAAGAAGAAAGCACCTCCACTTGTACTTCTTCTATTATCCACACAACTTGACCAATCTGCAAGCACTCAGGGAGAATTTAGAATCCTTAGAATACCATATATCATAGTCTGAAGTTCTCTTCAAATATTTGAATATCCTTTTGACTACTGCCAAATGTAACTCTCTAGGATCTTTTTGAAATATTTCCACAAGACATAATGCATGCATGATATCTGGTCTATTTGTAGTTAGATATAGTAATCCACCAATCATAGATCTATACTTGGTCTAATCTATCTTAGGAGTTTCATCATTTTTTCTCAATTTACAACTAGTAACCATGGGAGTACATAATGGTTTAGAGTCCTCCATTTAAAACTTCTTTAACATTTTCTTAACATATTTTGATTGTGTAATGAATATACCTTTTTCTGATTGACTATTTTGTAGCCCAAGAAAGAAATTCACCTCCCCAAACATTGACATTTCAAACTCATTTTGCATCTCCTCTGCAAACTTTTTACATATTACCTCATTTCCTCCAAATATTATATCATCAACATACACAACCACAATCAAAATTTTATCTCTCAACTTTGAAGTAAAGGTTGCTATCTGCAATATCATTTTTGAATCCCTGTTGTAATAAGTACTTGTCCAATCTTGCATGCAAGGCTCTAGGAGCCTGTTTGATCCCATATAATGCATTTTTCAACTTGTAGACCATGTCAAGGTCTTCTAATAACTGAAAACCTTTTGATTGTTCAAAGTATACTTCTTCTAACTCACCATTCAAAACTACCGACTTTACATACATTTGATATACCTTGAAGTCTTTATGTGTTGCAAAATCCAAAAACATCCTAATAGCCTCTATTCTTGATACAAGAGAAAAATTCTCTTAAAAATCTATTCATTCCACTTGTGAGTATCCTTTACACACAAGGTTAGTTGTATTTCTAATAACTTCTCCATTCTCATTCAACTTGTTCCTAAAAACCCATTTAGTTCATATCACATTCTTATTTGTTGGTCTTGGGACTAGTTCCCATGTCTAATTCTTCTCAATCTGCCTCAATTCTTCTTCCATAGCTTGGATCCAATTTTCATCCTTGAAAGCTTGGGTAACTTTTTTAGGTTTTACTTTAGAAAGTAAACAAAAAATTTACCTGTTCCTTTGTCATAGCAATGTTTCTTCTCATTAGCACACCATTGCTTTTGTCTCCAATTATTTGATCCTTAGAATGATTTTTCTACACTACTTAGGAGTCTTAGGATTCTTTTTCAAAGCTTCTTATTCTTCCACTAGCATCTCTTTTTATTTATCTTCTTCTCTGCAAGGGGGTTTATTAGATTCATATATTTCTATCAGCATTGAGCTCTAATGTGATTCCTCATCCACTTTGATACTTGCACTTTCAACTATCTTCTTTAGCATTTTGTTGTGCCACTTGTATACCTTTATCTTTGTAGAATATCCATAGAAAATTCCTTTATCTGATCTTGCATCAAACTTTCCTAAGTTCTCTTCATCTCTCCTGATATAACATCTACTTCCAAACACTAAAATATTTCATAGTAGGAGGTTTTCCATACCATAGCTCATAGGGGTCTTTGAACTATTCACTCTTGCTTGACCTCTATTGATAATGTAAACTATGGTATGAATAGATTCTCTCCAATAGACATCTAGTATATTTTCTTCTTTCATCATGGTTCTTGCTACTTCTTGAATTGTCCCATTCTTCCTCTCCACAACCCCATTCTATTGTGGATTCCTAGGAGTTGATAAATATATTTTTATCCCATGATCTTCAAAAAAATTGTTAAACTCATTGGAGGTGAACTCACCACCTTTTTCAAACCTCAAACACTTGATTTTCAGATCCATTTCATTCTCAACCATAGACTTAATTACTTTAAAATTATCTAGAGGTTCTAATTTTTCTTTGATAAAGGTCACCCAAGTCATTCTAGAGAAATTATATATTAACAACATAAAATACCTGTCACCTTGCAAGATTCTTGTTTTGGTAGGTTCGCATAGGTTTGTATGCACCAAATCCAAAGGTCTTGTGGTAGAGTATTCCTTGGTTTTAAACCTCTTCATTTTCTGTATTCCAAACTGACACTCATTGAAAATATTTTTGATAGGATATGTAATTCTTGGCATGTCTCTCACAGCATGAGTAGAGTTGATCTTCACTAGGCTATCAAAATTGATATGACACATTCTTCTATGCCATAGAAAACTTTCATTAATTTGAGTCATAAAGCACTTACCACCAACATCTTTGATCTGATAAACATTCCCTTTTGTCCTCATTCCTACAACAACCAAAGTTTTGGAGCTTCCTTTTCTGATTTCACAACCACCATCCTGAAACACTAGATTGTATCCTCTACAACATATTTATCCTACATTGAGAAGATTATGCCAGAGACACTTGACATAAAGAACATCATCTACCTTATGCTTGCCATCAAAACTAATTGAACCTTTTCCACATATCTTAGTAGATGTGTCATCACCAAACTTAACAAAACCACCATCATATATCTTAATTTTAACAAACTTACTCTTATCACTTGTCATATGATTTGAGCATCAATTGTCAATTATCCAGTATTTTGTATCCTCTCTTGCATGAAAGATGGTCAACATATTTCCTTCAATACTATGACCTATTTTTGGAGCAATTTCCTTCACATATCTTTTAGGGTCAGTAGAATTAGTTCCAACATTCAAATCCATGAACAAGCATTCATCACTTCCATCATCTGGATAGTTCGATTCCTCATCATCAAATGTACCATTGTCTTCTTTAACATAATAGCTCTTCTTGAAATATTTACCTTTATGATCTTTATGTTTGTCATTTGAAACTTTACCTAGACATTTTGAAGCATAATGACCTATCTTTCTATTGGAAGTTTGGAGATGTTGGAAGCTTGAGTTGTTTGTGAGTTTCTTGGGTGTTGTCATTGATGTCAACCCCTTGTATGAAGAGAGTGTTGGAATGCTACTGGTATTGATGATGTGTCTAGAATTGTTGGTATTAATGTCAACACATGTTGGTGTTGTCATTGATGTCCTATTTTTGTATAGTTGCAGAGGTTGTTGGTCTAACTTGTGTTTGGGGAGATTGTTGTAGTTGGAAAATGTTGCATGTTGTAGATGTTGTAGATGTGTTGTAGAGTTGTTAGTAATGTTTCTAATGAAGTTGGTTCACTTTTTTTCCAAGTCTGATAGAAATGAGATTGCTCTGCATTTCTCTGCAATGAAGATTCTGGTGTTATAGATTTGGGAACATGCTTATAATGTTTGTATCTACCTTCCCTTGAAGTTTCAAGTGTCGAGTTGTTCCAAAAAGTTGTATGGTATGTTGGATGTTTGTGTCAATATGTTTGGTTTCATAGAATGAAGGTTTTCTTGAGTTTCAAGTGGTTATAGTAGTTGGGAAGAATATTCTTATGACTAGAATATTTTGAGATGTTTTATGGATATTTTAAAATGTTATTGTGTGGTCTGAAAAAAATATTTTTGACCTTGAGAGTTATGTTTGGAGTCACTTGTACCATATAGCCTAAACCTTGAACATTGCACCATCAACCCTATACTTAAGCCCTAATCCCTCAACCCTCAACCATATACCTTAAACCCCAAACCCTACACCCCCAACCCTTATCCCTATAACAAATACCCTCAACATTATACCCTAAACCTTCAACATCATTCCTCAACCCTCAACCCTCAACCCTATACCATATACCCACCCTACCACTCCCTATCTCCCTCCTTCCCTCTCTCTCCCTCCCTCCCTACCAATCCATATACCTTAATCCCTAAACCATCGACCCTATACTTATGCCCTAATCCTTCAACCCTCAACACTCAACCATATACATTAATTCCTAAACTCTACACCCTCAACCCTCATCCATGTACCTTATTTTGTCAACCTTATAGCCTAAACCTTGAACATTGCACCATCAACCCTATACTTAAGCCATAATCTCTCAACCCTCAACCCTATGCCTTAAACCCCAAAACCTACACCCTCAAACCTTATCTCTATACCAAATACCCTCAACCTTATACCCTAAACCTTCAACATTGTCCCTCAACCCTCGATCCTCAACCCTATACTTAAACTCTAAACCCTATACTCTAAACCCTTAACCTTATTCCTTAAACCCTATAACCAATATCATAAACCATAATACCCTAGAGCCAACAGGTTTTAATGGAGATAGCAAACATATTTTCATCTAGGAATACATCCTGAACAAGAGCGCAATCTCCAACCTCTTGTTTGATCTAGGATAAGAAATTTGCAACTACGTTGAACTTCCATACTTTTTCAACAATGGTCACATTGAATTCTTGTAGAAGCAATAACCATCTAATTATCCTCTTGTTTACTACAAGTTTGTTCATTGGGTACTTGATGGCTGAATGGTCGGTATTTACACAGTGACTTTGTATCCTATGATGTAATGTCAAAATTTCTTAATTGCATGTATTATAGCTAGAAATTACTTATTTGTGGTGGTGTAATTTTGTTTAGTGGGGGTAAAAAAAAATTTGATGAAATAGATAGCATACTTTCCCCCATTCTCATCTTCCTAACCTAAAACCACTCCTATAACATCATTAGAAGAATCTACATAAATATGGAATGGAAGGTTCCAATTAGGTCCACGTAGGATAGGAGCAAAGATGAGTTTCTCCTTAATGATTTCAAATGATGATTGACACTCTGGTGTCTAGATAAAATCAACATTCTTTTGGAGAAGGGTAAACATAGGGGTTGTAATCTTGTTGAAATTTTCTATGAATCTCCAATAGTATCCGGCATTCCCTAAGAAACTTCTAACAATAGTTTGGGTCTTTGGGGTCACAAGTTTTTGTATCACCTTGATTTTCTTAGGATCGATCTTTATCCTTTCAACTAAAATGTGGTGTCCCAACACTATCCCTTGCTCTACCATTATTAGGCATTTTTCATGACTTGGGGATAACTGATGGTCCTCACATCGCTTTAGTACTCTATCCAAATTTTCAAGGCCTTCATCAAAACTTGACCCATAAATAGTGAAGTCATCTATGTAGACTTCCACACAGTCATTTACCAGTTTAGCGAATATTTCTAGGATAGCTCTCTAAAAAGTTGAAAGACCATTGCATAGCCCAAAAGGAAGAACTCGATATGGGAATGTTCCCCAAGGGCATGTAAAATTTGTTTTATCCTAGTCTTTTATGGCTATATGTATCTAGTTGTATCCACTGAATCCGTCCAGGAATGAGAAATACTTCCTTCCAGCCAAATTATCCAAGACTTGGTCTACAAACGGTAAAGGGAAGTAATCTCTATGGGTAGCTTTATTGAATTCCATGTAGTCAACATACACTCTCCACTTCCCATTTTTCTTTGGAATAATTACCAGAGGAAAAACCCATTTATTGTTAGATATGGGATAGATGAATCCTACTTGCAAGAGTTTCTCAATTTAAGTTTTAACAATGTCTTTCAAAGCAGGATTGGATCTTCAATGTGGTTGATGAACAGGTCTAACATCCTTAGTATAGATGTGATGGGTAAAAAAATTGGGGTGTATTCCCCTCATGTCTATATAATCCCAAGCAAAACCTTTAGATCTATTCACCAAAACATCAAACAATTTGCACTCTTCTAGTTTTTTCAACCAACTGTTGATATTCAAAGTTTCTCCCGGTAGTAACATGATTGTTTTGACCCTTGGATGGTTGGAGGTGATAGTGTAAACTTCTCTGGTCAAAGTGTTGAGAGGAAAGCTATGTGGTATGGTTTGATGAATTCTGGAAATATCTTCAAAGAAGTGATCCATTTTTGGAATGATATTAGCCAGGGAACAAGGTAATCCCATGAAGCTGGTGTAATCAAATTCAGTGTGATCAACATTGATTGGATGCCCTAGAATATTTTCTACGTCTACCATTTTCTCATCACTTGATTCCATGGTTATATTTTCCATAGTGTTTTCCAATTCATCTTCTAACTCTTCACCATGTTGCTTAATGACCACCATAGCAAGTGAGGCTAGATTCTCTTGTTCATTGGGACCATCTAGTTCATCAACCTAAACTTTGTTATGTTCAACAGGTTTGGCGAGAGGATACATGAATAAATGTTTGCTATTAGGACCATGTGAAATGGTCATTCCTCCCTCTCTACAATCAATCTTGGTTGGAACTATAGCTAGCCAAGGTATTCCTAGGATTATAGGATAATTGTCCTTTAGTGTGAAGGACTAGATTATTTTAAAATTGACTGGATACTCCCAATCGTCAACCTTAACAAGAACATTTTCTATGACACCTTTGGGAATAGATATGGATTGATTCACCATCTGCAACACTGTGGTTGTGGGACGCAAATCAGTGAGTCCTAATTTTTCCATAACATCAACCATCATTACATTAATGGTTGCTCTTAAGTCCACGGGTGCATTAGGTATTGTTACCTCGTTGATTGCCACTGCTATTAGTGGACTGTCTAGGCCATCATATTTCAGAGTTGTGGTTTTTCTAGCCAAAAAGATAGCTAGATAACCATTTTGTGAACAGTATTGACCTATTTTGGTTTCCTTCCTGGTGTTTTGATGCACAACTGTTTGATAAGTTGGTTTAGTTCCAAAATCTCCTTAATTCATTGTAACAAGGGAACCTCGATTTGAAGTTGTTTAATCTCTTGTATCAACGCAGTTTCAGTGGATAAGATCATTTCTAGAGAATTTTTCAAAGTGATAGGTTTAAGACACATCAAAAAAGGTGCTTGAGTTTTCTCTTTTAAGGTGGATTCCTTCTTTAAAAGACTAGTTGGATGCTAACCAACCTCCTCCTGAGCTAACTCGTAGGTTCTAGGTGAGGATTGTGGAAGGGTCTTGTCTTGATGACTCATTGGATCTTGCTTTAAAGGTGTGGAAGGTGTCTTAGCTATTTCAATAGATTCTTTAATCAGCTCATCTAGGATCTCAATTATGGTAGGTTGCTAGAGTTTTTTTCTTGACCTTAACTATAGGTTTCCACAATGGATAGCATTCAGTCCAGTCACATTTTCCTGTTCTGTAGAATATAGTGGGGTATTTTGATGATTATTCTTTGGATTGGGGATGGGTTGTGTTGGATGTTGTGGTTGGTTGTCCTGCTCATTTTGTTGAGGATTATGAGGGGCTGTTAAAAGATTCTACTATTGATTAAGCATCCTTCTTGGCCTAGTATAAAACTAATTTTGAGGTTGATTCAATTGAGGAGTAGGATTTTGAGCATGCCATTGTTGTTGACTCTGGTTTGACCATTGGGGATTTCTTGAGGATTGATTTTCCCATTCAAGTTGTCCCCAATGGTAAGCTCCCCAATTAGGTGGTGCTTGAGGCCAAGGTGTCGCCCATTGATTATTATACCAATTTTTTGTGGGTCACCAAGCAGGATTTGAGTTTTTTCCATAAGAGAAATTTCCTCCAAGTATTTGATTCACAAGATTGATCTCCTCTTCAACCTGGGTTCTTTTCTTGGAATTCTTAATTGCATTAAGGATCTCACATTGAACAATAGCATGACTCTTCTCACAAACTTGGTAAATGTCAACTTTGTCCAAGGGACATTCTCTTAATAAATGTTTGTTTCGACACCTAGGACAATAGATGGATAAGGTCTCGGGATTACATGTTATGGCCTGTATTCCATCTAGTGTGGTGTTTAGTTGAACAAGAATGTTAGTTTTAAGATTTGCTATCTCCTTACGCAATTTTCCTATTTCATTGGAACCTCTAAAAAGAGTAGACTTACGGATACCTCCTTGAGTGTGAGAAATTCTGGCATAATTCAGTGATATCATCAAGTCCAATTTGGGAGACATCTCCTTTTCTGATTAAATCAAGGCTTCTCCTAGCATCTTCATCAAGTCCCTTGAGAAATATGGTTTTCAAAATTTCCAAACTTATGGGTTCTCTGCCACATCATTTAGATAAGAAGATAAACCTATCCAGGTAATCTTCTAGGCTTTCATCTTCATTTTGCCTTAGTTTGAACAACTCATCCTTCCTATCGTTGACTCTATAATAACTCTGGTAGTTTTCCAAAAAGGAAAGCTCCATATCGTCCCAAGAGGTTATTAACCTTAAATATTATCCCATGAACCAATGCATTACAGTGTCCTTCAAGGTGGAGGGAAAAAATTTCAATTTCTGGTTATCATTCTTTTAGTCATATGTTTGACACAAAACTTTAAAATCAAATAGGAACTGATCAGGATCTTCGAAGGATAAACATCTAAAAGTTGGCAAAAAGGTTGGTGAAATGTTCTTCATAGGGGTTTCATCATCTTGATTGATAGCAATAGGATAAGTAAATTTTTGTGCTCCCCCTATTAGCTTAGCATCATTTCTTCGGTCACCCATTACGTTGAAAGGAATGTTTTCCTCTTCAAAAACTTTTTGTTCTGCTTCAAAGGTTTTTTCTAATTGTTGAGGTTCTGGGGTATGCAAAGGGATACTTTCCTATACAAATGTTTGTTGTGATAGGCAAATTTTTGGGGTATACTAGAAGGTTTTAGGTTGATCCTACTCGATCAATTGCTCGATAAGTTCTTCAACTGAGACTTCCTCCTTTTTATTTGTTGTTGGAACATCTTTTTTTTTAGGGGGGGGGTTGGTATGTATCTTTTGTGGGGACCTCATTTCCTAACCATGCAGAAAAAGAAGTCTGGCGACTATATATTTTTTGTTTTGTTTTTCTAAAAGATCTATTCAAGAAATTTCCTACTAACACTAGAAAATGAAGGGTCACTAGAAATGGTGCCAAAAAGTGATAGGTTGTCGTGAGGTCCTATCACTTTAGTTGAAAATGCATCAAGTATATTGACTGGGTAGTGTTTGAGGGTTGTATGCAATAGGAAACATCTTGACTAACTCTCTTAGTTTTTCTGAATGTTGAAACAATTGTAAATAGAAATTTAACTAAAAGGCCATTTAAACTAGAAAGCATAAAGTT
This sequence comes from Sequoia sempervirens, assembly GCA_007258455.2. Taxonomy (NCBI): domain Eukaryota; kingdom Viridiplantae; phylum Streptophyta; class Pinopsida; order Cupressales; family Cupressaceae; genus Sequoia; species Sequoia sempervirens. Next base: position 38,294 of record VDFB02053777.1, read on the forward strand.
TTTTAAGCTAGAAAGCTTGAAATTACTAAGTTAGAAAGCATAAAATGATTAAACTAGAAAGCACATAAATTATCTAGAAAGAAATGCTTGCAATAAAACTCTAAAGTTTAAATGACAACAACCATCAGCTAACATCCAACTGTTAATAGAAAGTAAACTTAACATCCTATAACTGACAACCAGAGTAGGTGCTCTGAAATTTTAGATAAATAGAACTAAAGATTGTAAATTTGAACTACAACCTATGGGAATAACTAACAGAGCTCGACACATACAAATAACATTTATTCACATTTATCATATACAAAATAAAAGTGACAGAATTGAAAACAAATATACTTCTCTATCCTACGAGATTCCCTCAAGTGGCCAGATCTTAGGTATACCTATGATTAATTCAAATCACATGAACTTATGTATCTTCAAAATGATTACATCAATGATAACTCCATTACACGAAACTACTAACTCAGAATAAGACTAACAAAGCTTATTTTATTCATATCAGAAAAAGTGTAGCACACAAACATAGTTCAAAGCATATTATAACAGCATAACGATATCATTGTTTCTAGTAGTTACATATATATACTAAACTGCTTAACAAAATCCTAGACTTCAGATGGTGGAAGATCACCATTGAAAAAGTCTTCTAACAGAATTTAAACTAACAAATAGACTGAGGCCCATAACATAAAGCATTTAAAAGGCTCGGAGAGGAGCCATAAATTTTTTAAATAGAAAGTAAACAAAAAGCATTAAAAGACCTGTTCCATTATGCACTCCATAATTTTCAGTGCCTAGACTTTTGGCGCTTTGTCTTCAACTAGTTGAAGTCCTCTTTAAAGTCCACTTGGTTGTGCATAGTGACTTGTACAAAGACTGAATGCTACACCATTACATCAACATTAGTCAACCAATTTTAATTGATTTAGGAAATAAAGATTATACATCTTTTTACAAAAAGTAAGCAATTATAATCCTAAAAATAAACAATTGGCAGGGTAAAAGTGATTGGAAGAAATAAGGAAGGGTATTTGGCTTATCATATTCATGAGGTTATTTATACCTCATCACTCTTCCCCTCCTAGGCTTGAGCAGGTCCTCCTACTTTTTGTTATGTCCTCTACCTTTCAATTTCCTCTATTCCTATTTAACTCCTTGTACTTGGCACTAAGGTCATCTGGATCTTCTGCCTCTTTATCCCAATCATCAAGATTTCTAAGGAAACCCTCATTGAATCTGACCCTTACTTTCCATGAATGTAAACTCTCAAGGTTTTTATTTTTAGTAACATGTATTGGAGGAGGTGGTTGAAGAAGTAATGGAGGCCTATACCTCATTCCTATCCATTTAGTCTTAAGTTGCTGCAGAATATCTACCAATGCCTCTGCTCTTTTGTAAGACCACTTAATATTGGTAGGTGAAATCACCTCCCTCCTTTTAAGGTACATAGGAAGAGGAGTGTACCTCTCTTCACAAGCACTCCATGCTTTTCCTATCAATTATAGCCCTTTGACTTTGAAATTCTCAAAACAGGTCCGAAGATTATCATTATACTTCTCATAGTTTCATTGATCTTAATGCTTCGAAATTGAGATTTAAAAGAAGAAAGTTTCCTATTAGGGTATCTCATCTGAAGTCCAATAGTCTTTTATGCATGTAAATACCCTTTTGTCATTTCTTTTCCATTGAATCTGATTTTGCATGGTGGACATAAATTCCCTGAGTTGAATTTCACCGACAAAGAGATTAACAAAGAAATTGGTATGTCTTTCCAAAAACAAATTATGGATAAAAAATTCACAAAATAAATTTTGTTAAGTAGGTGTTGATTCTTTAGATTCTTTTAAAAACTCCTTATCATCCAGATCATGTGGCAGATAGCAGGAAATTATCAATAATTTCCATCTTAATAATTGCTCATTTAAAAACATGGAATACAATCTGGATGGTTTTCTGCAAGCTAATAATAATTCGCCAATTTGACATGTATGTGTTTTAGCTTGATAAAGCCTATCATATGAATCTTTTAATAAAACTATTTCCTTTTTTAGTCTAGTATTCTCTATCCCTACCTGTCTTAGAAAATAACACCTTTCCATCCATGTAACCAACAATGGAGGTATATGAACCTAGAACCATTCCATTTCGGTTGGTTTAGTTTGTATATCTTTCAACTCCATTGTTGGTTTAACATTAATCTCTTGCAAATCTTCCTCCAACTCAACAATTTTTCTTAAGGACGCATTAAGCTTAGATTTTTGTTTGTCCTTTTCTTTTTCAAAATTTGTAAGTAATTGCATAAAATTATCAGTTAAACTTTTAATTTGTCTATCTTTTTCAAATAAATTTGTCACATAACTTTTATTTTCCTCATTCCATTGTACTTGAAATTCCAATTCTTCAATAGTTTTATCTTTTTGTTCTATTTGAATCTTAAAATTTGTAATTTCCTGACCTCTTTTCTTCAAAACTGTAGTGTGTACATCCATTTCTTACTATTGTTGATTGATTTGTTCTTCATTTATTTGCAACTGACATTTCAATTGAACAATTTTTTCTTTCAACTCCTCTAACTCTTTATTTCTAATCAACCTCTGTATTGATAGAAAAAGGTAAACTAGGAATTTCTACATCATCATTGGTCATATTTTCTTCATTTGGAACCTCAAATGAGCCTTGCTCAGTAACATTGGTAACTACGAGAGACAATTGTTCTACAGAGTCGTCCTCAACAACCAAATAATGTGGAAATTTTCCCTCTTCTTCTTCTTGTACTAATTCAAGTGGCATATCCTCCCTCTCTGCCTAAGGGGATTGACTGGTTTTTTTTTCACTTTCTTTTGCTACTTCCTCACAAGGCTAAACCTCAGTTTCTAGTGATTGGGCTTCAATATTATACCTTTTCTTTTTAGGTGCATTCAATTGATCACAAGCTACCATATCACTAATTTTAGTAGATAACCCCTTACTTCTCCTTAAAGGAAGAGGTGTTTGCAATGTTATTCTAGATATTTTTTTCTTCTTGCAAGGAGGAGTTTCCTCATCTCTTGAATTTATTATTTCTACATTTTCTTGATGGCCTGGATTTCTGAGATGTTGGTCAAAATTTCCAGTGCTTTGCCATCAAGACCTGGCTTGGTATGTTGGGGTTCAAAAATCTCGAGGCTCGGGGAAAGGATCTTCCAAATTATGAGGTGCCCACCCAGATGACTCACCTTCTTCAAAGTGTCTTATGGGCTTTGGGTTTACAAATTTTTGAAGAAATTTTTGCCACTTTCTTTTTGTTTTCTTTTGGAAATGATATTTACAAATTAAATGGATGAGGCCATGATGTTTAAGTGGCCCTAAACCAATTTTGAACTTTTCTATCATGTTAATAACATAATCATAAAGAAATGCAGGAAGATTAACCCTAAGTGTAGGGTTTCCAGTGCCATGGCGCAAATGGGTGAGTAGGAAAAAAGGTGGATCTACAATTACTGCACATTGTCCTTCACAAGTGAAATATTTGATAATCCAAGCCACTGCTATTCTCCATGGCTCTAGGATGGAAATTCTATGAAATCCTTTATTTTTCCCTCTAGTATTTACAGTCAATAAAGGTTGAGGTTCCCCTTCCCTGCTAAAGAGATCTACCATTTTCTGATAAAAAAATATTCCAATGGTTTCTGAAAAATTAATACCCTGATTTTTAAGACCAAATAGATGAGAAATGATTTTAGGACTTACCTTGAACTACTTACCATGTACTACATATTGACCATCCGAGAAATTTTCTGCAAATTCTTTCACTAACTGCTCATTGTGTCCTTCAAATTTCTTTATGAACTCTAGCCATCCAACTCTTTGGAATAGTTTTGAAATATTGCTTAATGCTAATAATTTTTCTGTCAAATCTGGTTTAGATTTTCATTTAGCTCCTCCCATACTATGTTTTCCTTTTGGCTCTGCTCAATTTCTACTAAAATGTTGTGGTGCTCAAAAACTGTTTAAACAAAACTGAATTGCAGAGTAAAGAAAATGTAAATTTTTCAATCACTTGTACTTGATATAGCCAATGGGACACGAATTAATTTTTGCACTTGGGCCTCATTGTACTTTCATTATTACTTTGCATGGGAAAAAGTACAAAAATTGTCATACTTCAAGCAAACATACAATCTACACATTTTACTAAGTTTGGAAAGGGTGGTGGTTCACATCAATTTATTTATCTTTATTCAAAATAATTACCTACTTAAAGTAAAAGTTGTACGTACCTTACGTCTCGTCATCAATTTGAAAATTGCTTATCTTTGTTGATGTAACAGTATAATTAGGTGGGATGGTGGGGGTGGTAACTAATTTAATATGAATGAGGATGGGACAACTAATTAATGATGGAATTATTATGAAGGAAAAAATAACCATAATAATTTTGATTTATTATGATAGGAGATGATTATGTAGGGCGTGGATTTCGAAGGTAATGGAAAAATTTGATAATGGGCATGTGTATGATGTTGGAAATATCAAATATTTTAGAGAGGAAAAGAATTTACAAAAATCCAGAGCATCGCTGGAAGATGAGGCTGAGGTAAAGAATGAAAAGTCTAGGAGCATGCTAAGAGATGCACATAGGATGAAAAAGCGAAGTGGAAAATTTCTGGAGCACCACTGGAAGATGCAGCGAAAGTGAAAACAAATTTTTGGAGCATCGTTGAAAGATGTTGTTGGAATGCAACAATGAAATTTCTGGAGCATCGTCGAAAGATGTAGTCAGAGTAGCAACAAAATTTTTGAAGCATTGTCGAAATATGCAGCTAAAGCAGCAAAAAAAATTCCAGAGCATCACTGAAAGATGCAATCAAAAGAAGAAAGCGGATTTTCTGGAGCATCGTCGAAATATGCTGCCAAAACGAAGAAATAGAAAAATTCTGGAGCATCGTTGAAAGATGCAGCTAGAATGCAACAAGAAAATTTTTGGAGCATCGTTGAAAGATGCTGCCAAAAGAAGGAAGAAAAATGAAGGATTTTGGACTTAGATTTTTTGGAGCATTGTTGAAAGATGCTCCAAACTGCAGGATAAAACAAGGAATAACACCAATCAGGCATGCAAGTTCTAGAGCACCGCAACAACTGAGCCAATAAGTTTTAGAGCATCGTAGTAAGATGCATCAGAATTTGTATTTGATTAAACATGATGTCCTACAAAAACATACACATTTAGCCAAGTCCAAATGATGAAAAGTTTAAAAGAAATTCCTTGAAGTAATTGCAAATACATACGCATGCATTTTTATTTATATATATATATATATTTAGACTAAGTGACTATTAATCTAAACATTCCATTGGCTTTGTTGTAGTAGAGTCAATGCAATGTACTTCTCCTTGCATTTCTACCATCCTTGTAAATTCCTCCCTATTAACTAGTTTATGGTAGATGTGTAATCGATGCCCATTGACTAATAGAGTTCAAGTATCACCATCAATGGGCTTGAGCTGCACTGCTCCATTTGAAAATACCTTAGAAATTTCATATGGACCCAGCCAATGAGTCCTCATTTTCCCTAATGATCTTTATATTGAGAATTGAATAACAATGCCCAATCCCCATTATGGAAATCTCGTTCCTTAATGTGTTTATCATGCCAGGCTTTTCATTGTTGTTGAATTAACTTATTTTGGTTGACAACATCTAAATGGAGTTCATCTAACTCACTAAGTTGTAAGACTCTTTCAACCTGGGCTCGTTTAAGATCTAAGCATAACTCCATTGTTGTTCTCAGGGTTTGGAGTTCAAATTCAATGGGTAGAAGTGGTTTCTTCTCAAAAACTAACTCGTATGGACTAAAACTGGTGGTTGATTTCCAAGTTGTGTTATAAGCCCAAATGTTTTCAGGTAGTTTCCTAGCCCAGTCTTTCCTTCCTAATGAAACTGTTTTTGTTAGAATGTTCTCTAGCTCCCTATTAGTGACTTCTATCTGACCATTTGCTTGAGGGTGATAAGGTGATGACTTCTTATGGCTTACCTAAAAATGATCAGTGAAGGCTAATAGAACTTTAGACATAAACAGGGGTCCTTAATCTGTGACAATTTTTCTAGGGGCTCCAAACTTGAGAAAAAAATTGTTATACAGGAAATCAACTACTTGTTCTTCCATTGCAACTTTTAGAGCTTGAACTTCTTCCCACTTGGTCAAATAGTTGGTACAAACCAAAATGTACTTTTTCCCTTGTGAAGGGGGGTCTATAGGACCGATAAAATCCAATCCCCACTTTTCAAATGGTTCAAGGACTACCTGGCGTTGCAAAGGAATTTCATTGGATGCAATGGGTCTCCCTACTCTCTGGAATTCATCACAATGATGAACATATTTCTTTACATCTTTATGCATAGAGGGCCAGTAATATCCTGCACCCAAAATCTTATGGGAAGTCCTCTTGGTAGAATAATGGCCTCCAGAGGGGTCATCATGGCAAGCTCTAAGGATGATATATGTTTCATCTACCCTAACATAGCATCACAAAACCATACCACGACCGCATCGAAATAGTATTCCATTAATCCATTTGAACAGAGTACTTTCTCAAACGAGGTGTTTCTTCTGTTTTGACGTAAAATTTGGTGGTAGATATGAAGTGGCCAAGTAGTTGGCGATGTCAACAAACCAAGGGGTTTTAATGGAGATAGAAAACATATTTTCATCTGGGAATTCATCCTAAATAGGAGCATAATCTCCATCATCTTATTTGATCTGAGATAAGAAATTTGCAACTACATTGAACTTCTCTGCTTTGTCAACAATGGTCACATTGAATTCTTGTAGAATCAATAACCATCTGATTATCCTCTCATTTACTATAGGTTTGTTCATTAGGTACCATATGGTTGAATGGTTGATAAACACAGTGACTTTGTACCCTATGATGTAATGTCAAAATTTCTTAATTGCATGTATTAAAACTAGAAATTCCTTCTCTGTGGTGGTGTAATTTTGTTCAGAGGGGGTCAAATTTTTACTGATAGAATAGATAGCATAGTTTCCCCCATTCTCATCTTCTTGACCTAAAACCACTCCTATAGCATCATTAGAAGCATTTGCACAAATATGGAATGGAAGGTTCCAATTAACTCCACGTAGGACAAGAGCAGAGATGAGTTTCTCTTAATGATTTCAAATGATGATTGACACTCTGGTGTCTATATAAAGTCAACATTATTTTGGAGAAGGGAAAACATAGGGGCTACAATCTTGCTGAAATTTTCTATGTGAACCGTAGATTTTTGGTTCCATGCACTTCTCTAGCTCTTCTAGAGTTTTTCACCTAAAAGGAGAGAGGTGGGGCCAAAAATGCTAAGGGGTTCATTCAAACTATGTTATGTGTGATGTTATCTAAGCTAAATGAAGTAAACTAAATGAAATTAAGTGATTTAAATGATTGATTATGAATGCAAAACCAAGATTTAAGCTATGCTATAAAACACACTGTGATATGCAAACAATGAACTAAAAGATGAATAAAATGTAGAACAAAAAGAAATGGGATGAAACAGAGTGCACCTGGGAAAGATTTGAGGAATTTGGAATGTCTTGAATGTTGTCTGGAATTATAGAAATTCAACAGTGGGACTCATTCGCCCAGGGTGGCAAATTAGTCTTGCTACTGGTGAAAAACTATCGGGAACCAGTTTCTGACTATCAGGATCCAAAATTTGACAAAATCTAGATTTTTAGTCTTAAGGTGGGACTCATTCACCACCAGTGGTGAATCAGTCCTCTCCCAAAATTTAGAGGAATCAGGAGACAACTCTACAATACCAGATCTGGAAAAGTCTGCTTGTCAGGTTGTCGAAGTCAATTCTGTAGGAAACAGACAAAAAACCTTCTCCAAGCTTGCAATAGAGTTTATTTGACTTGAAGCACCTAGTTGACTTGTTGACCAATCTTCAATCACCTAAATACTTGTAAAATCTGCATACAAATTTTTGCAAACACACATGCAAAAGGGGAAAAATGGTTGAGGGTTAGCAAATAAGGGTTTGCCTTGGTCAAACCCCACTTTGGTAATCAAACCCTTAATGAAAAAATGAAATGCAAGAGAATGATAAACTAACAACATGCAAATGCTATCAACTTACCAAACCCTTGATGATGCAAATTTGAAGTAATGTCAATGGATGCTCCAAAGTGCTTGAATAATGCCTGATAAGATGTTGCAAGATGCTTGAATGCTTGAGATTGCTTGAATATGATGTGTGAATGTTGGAGGATGTAAAATGAGGTGAAAATCACGTATTTATACCATCTTGTGCCTTAGTAACCCATTCATACCTCATCACAAGCCAACATCAAGTGATTTTGAATAAAAACCTGAAAGGAAATTTAAAATATTTTGAATTTGGAGCCAAGAGGGACTCATTCGCCACCCATGGCAAATGGGTCCCACCTAGGACCTGAAAATGGGTGTCAAGAATTATCTTGTATTTAATGTTGTTTGTCGGGCTTATATTCAAAAATACACTTAATTAAAGCTTATAAGGGCATAAAAGGGACAAATAAAGCATAAGAAAGGGGTAAATAATGGATTTATGCCTACAAAAGCATGAAATCTTGTTACAAGACTTTACAACACTTCAAAATAGGACTTGTTTAGTGATGAAATGGTGATTTTTAGGTAAATTGTAATGAATAGAGTCTAGAAGAGTGTAGAAATTTTTTACAACACTTCACAACACCTTCACAAGATGTCATTATTTGAATTTTAGTACCTAAATATGCATGTTCAAGCCATGTTACATCATAAAATTAGAGCGAAATAGATCAAACATCATGAAACAAGACCTAAAAGGCCATGAAAATGACAAGGGGACATTTTTCTATGACACACTATGAATCTCTGATAGTATCCAGCATGCCCTAAGAAACTTCTAACATCAGTTTGGGTCTTTGGGGTCACAAGTTTTTGTATCACCTCAATTTTCTTAGGATCGACCTTTATCCCTTCAGCTAAAATGTGGTGTCCCAACACTATCCCTTTTTCTACCATTATTAGGCATTTTTCATGACTCAGGGATAGCTGATGGTCCTCACATCGCTTTATTACTCTGTCCAAATTTTGAAGGCCTTCACCAAAACTTGACCCATAAATAGTGAAGTTGTCCATGTAGACTTCCAAATAGTCGTTTACCAATTCAACGAATATTTCCAGGATAGCTGTCTAAAAAGTTGTAGGACCATTGCATAGCCCAAAAGGAAGAACTCGATATGTGAATGTTCCCTAAGGGCACGTAAAAGTTGTTTTATCCTGGTCTTTTGTGGCTACCTATATCTAGTTGTATCCACTAAATCCATCCAAGAATGAGAAATACTTCCTTCCAGCCAAATTATCCAAGACTTGGTCTACAAACAGTAAAGGGAAGTAATCTCTATGGGTAGCTTTATTGAGTTCCCTGTAGTCAATGCACACTCTCCACTTCCAATTTTTCTTTAGAACAACTACCAAAGGAAAAACCCATTTACTATCAGATATGGGATAGATGAATCCTACTTGCAAGATTTTCTCAATTTAAGTTTTAATAATGTCTTTCAAAGTAGGATTGAGTCTTCATTGTGGTTGACGAACAGGTCTAACATCCTCAGTATATATGTGATGGGTAAAAAAACTGGGGTGTATTCCCCTCGTGTCTGTATAATCCCAAGCAAAATCTTTGGATCTATTCACCAAAACATCAAACAATTTGTGCTCTTCTGGTTTTTTCAACCAACTATTGATATTCAAAGCTTTTCCTGGTAGTAACATGATGGTTTTGACCCCCGGATGGTTGGAGGTGACAATGTAAAATTCTCTAGTCAAAGTGTTGAGAGGATAGCTATGTGGTATGGTTTGATGAACCCTGGCAATATCTTCAAAGAAGTGATCCATTCTTGGAGTGATATTAGCTAGAGGACAAGGTAATCCCATGAAGTTGGTGTAATCAAGTTCAGTGTGATCAACATTGATTAGAAGCCCTAGAATCTCTTCTACATCTACCATTTCCTCATCACTTGAGTCCATGGTTAGATTTTCTATATTGTTTTCCAATTAATCTTCTAACTCTTCACCATGTTGTTTAATGACCACCATAGCAAGTGAGGATAGATTCTTTGTTCATTGGGACCATTGGTTCATCAACCTAAACTTTGTTATGTTCAATAGGTTTGGTGAGAGGATACAAGAATAAATGTTTGCTATTAGGACCATGTGAAATGGTCATTCCTCCCTCTCTACATTCAATCTTGGTTAGAACTATAGCTAGCCAAGGTCTTTCTAGGATTATAGAATAATTGTCCTTTGGTGTGAGGTACTGGATTATTTGAAAATTGACTGGATACTCCCAATTGTCAATCTTAACAAGAACATTTTCTATGACACCTTTGGGAATAACTATAGATTGATTCGCCATCTGCAGCACTATGGTTGTGGGACATAAATAAGTGAGTCCTAATTTTTCCATAACATCAATCGTCATTACATTAATGGATGCTCCTAAGTCCATGAGTGCATTAGGTATTTCTACCTCATTGATTGTCACTGTTATTAGTGAACTACCTAGGTCATCATATTTCAGAGCTGTGGTTTTTCTAGCCAAAAATTTAGCTAGATAACCATTTATGTGAATAGTATTGATCTGTTTTGGTTTCCTTCCTTGTGTTTTGATGCACAATTGTTTGATCAGTTGGTTTAGTTCCAACATCTCCTCTATTTCTTTTAACAAGGGAACCTCGATTTGAAGTTGTTTAATCTCTTGTATTAGTGTGGTTTCGATGGATAATATCATTTTCAGAGGATTTTTCAAAGTGGTAGGTTTAAGACGCTTTGAAAAAGGTGCTTGATTTATCTCTTTTAAGGTGGATTCCTTGTTTAAAAGACCAGTTGGACACTGACCATCCTCCTCTTGAGGTAACTTGCAGGTTCCAAGTGAGGATTATTGAAGGGTCTTGTCTTGATGACTCATTAGGTCTTGCTCTAAAAGTGTGGAAGGTGTCTTCGTTGTTTCAACAGATTCCTTCATCGGCTCATCCAAGATCTCAACTATGGTAGGCTGTTGGAGTGTTTTTCTTGACCTTAATTGTAGGTTTCCACAATGGATAACATTTACTCCAGTCACATTTTCATTTTCTGTAGAATACAGTGGGGTATTTTGACAATTATTCTTTGTATTAGGGACAGGTTATGTTGGAAGTTATGGTTGGTTGACCTACTCATTTTTTTGAGGATTCTGAGGGGCTTGTAAAAGATTCTACTACTGATTAAGCATCCTTCTTGGCCCAGTATAAAACTGATTTTGAGGATACCATTGTTGTTGATTCTAGTTTGACCATTGGGGATTTCCCCATGATTGATTTTTCAATTTAGGTTGTCCCCAAGGGTAAGATCCCCAATTAAGTGGTGCTTGAGGCCAAGGTGTCACCCATTGATTATTATACCAATTGTTTGGGGGTCACCAGGCAGGATTTGAGTTTTGGCCATAAGAGAAATTTCCTCCAGGTCTTTGATACACAAAATTGATCTCCTCTTTAACTTGGTTTGTCCTTTTCTTAGAATTCGTAATTGCATTAAGGATCTCACATTGATCAGTAGCAAGACTCTTCTCACAAACTTGGTAAATGTCAACTTTGTCTAAGGGGCATTCTCTTAATAGATGTTTTTTTTAACACCTACAACAATAGATGGATAAGGTCTTAGGATTACATGTTATGGCCTGTATTCCATCTAATGTGGTGTTTAGTTGAACGAGAATGTTAGTTTTAAGATTTGTTATCTCCTCATGTAGTTTTCCTCTTTCATTGGAACCTCTAAAAAGAGTAGACTTATAGATACATCCTTGAGTGTGAGAGAAATTCTGGCGTAATTCAATGATATCATCAAGTCCATGTTGGGATACATCTCCTTTTCCCATTAAATCAAGGCTTCTCCTAGCATCTTCATCAAGTCCCTTGAGAAATATGGTTTTCAGAATTTCCAAACTTATGGCTTCTCTGCCACATCATTTAGATAAGAATGTAAACCTATCCAAGTAATCTTCCAGGCTTTCATCTTCATTCTACCTTAGTTTGAACAACTCCTCCTTCCTATCATTGACTCTACAATAACTCTAGTATTTTTCCAAAAAGGAAAACTCCATATCGTCCCAAGAGTTTATTAACCTTGAAGCTTATCCCATGAACCAACACATTGCAGCATCCTTCAAGGTGGAGGGAAAAAGTTTCAATTTTTGGTTATCATTCTTGTAGTTATATGTTTGACAACGAATTTTAAACTCAAATAGGAATTGGTCAGTATCTTCAAAGGATAAACCTCTAAAAGTTGGCAAAAAGGCTAGTGAAATTTTCTTCATAGGGGTTTCATCATCTTGATCGATAGTAATAGGATAAGTAAATGTCTGCCCTCCCCCTGCTGGGTTAGCACAATTTTTTTGGTTACCCACAACATTGAAAGGAATATGTTCCTCCTCAAAAAAAATTTGTTCTGCTTCAAAGCTTTTTGTAATTGCTAAGGTTCTAGGGTATGCAAGGGGATACTTTCCTCTACAAATGTTTGTTTTGATGGGTGAATTTCTGGGGTATACTAGAAGATCTCAAGTTGATCCTACTCAATGAATTCCTCGATAAGTTCTTCAGCTGAGACTTCCTCCTCCCTACTTGTGGTTGAAACATCTTTTAGGGGGGTTTTGGTATGTATCTTCTATGGGGACGTCATTTCATGACGTCAGAAAAAGAATCCTGGCGAATTTTTTTTTTTGTTTTTTTTCTAAAAGAGGTATTCAAGCAATTTCCTACTAACACTAGAAAATGAAGGGTCCCTGGAAATGGTGCCAAAAAGTGATAGGATGTCATGAGGTCCTATCGCTTTAGTTGAAAATGCATCAAATATATCGATCGGGTAGTGTTCGAGGGTTGTATGCCATAGGAAACATCTTGACTAACTCTCTTAGGTTTTCTAAATGTTGGAACAATTGTAAACAAAACTTAATCTAAAAGGTCATTTAAACTAGAAAGTGTAAAGTTGTTTTAACCTAGAAAGCATGAAATTATTAAGCTAGAAGGCATAAAATGATTAAACTAGAAAGCATATAAATTATCTAGAAAGAAATGCTTGCAATAAAACTGTTAATTTTAAATGACAACCATGAACTAACATCCAACTGTTAACAGAAAGTAAACTTAACAACCTATAACTGACAACCAAAGTAGTGCTCCAGAATTTCAGATAAACAGAACTAAAGATTGTAAATTTGAACTACAACCTACAGGAATAACTAACAAAGCTCGACACATACAAATAACATTTATTTGCATTTATCATATACAAAATAAAATTGATAGAATTGAAAACAAAGATACTTATCTATCCTACAAGATTCCCTCGAGTGGCCAGCTCTTGGGTATGCCTATGATTAATTCAGATCACATGAACTTTTGTATCTTCAAAATGATTCCATCCATGATAACTCCATTACACAGAACTAGTAACTTAGAATAAAACTGGCAAAGCTTATTTTATTCATATCAGAAAAAGTGTAACACACAAACATAGTTCAAAGCATATTATAATAGTATAACAATATCATTGTTTTTGGCAGTTACATATATATGCTAAATTGCTTAACAAAATCCTAGATTTCAAATGGTGGAAGATCACCATTGAAAAAATCTTCTAATAGAATTTAAACTAACAAACAGATTGATGTCCATAACATAAAACATTTAAAAGGCTCAAAGAGGAGCCATAAATTTTTTAAATAGAAAGTAAACAAAAAGAATTAAAAGACTTGTTCCATTATGCACTCCATAATTTCTAGCACCTATACTTTCGACGCATTGTCCTCAACTAGTTGAATTCCTCTTTAAAGTCCACTCGGCTATGCATAGTGACCTATACAAAGATTGAATGCTACACCATTACATCAATGTTAGTCAGCCAAATTTAATTGATTTAGGAAATAAATATTATACATCTTTTTACAAAAAGTAAACAATTATTAATCCTAAAAATAAACAATTGGTAGGGTAAAAGTGATTGGGAGAAATAATGAAGGTTATTTGGCTTATCTATTGATGAGGTTATTTATACCTCACCCTCTCTCCCTATACCCCCTATTCTTCAACCCTACCCCTCAACCCTCAACCTTATCCCTCAACACTAAATCCTACATTGTCAAGCCCATCCCTATATCCTATACCCCACCAATTCCTATCTCCTCTCTCTCCCTCCCTCCCACCCTACCAATCTCTCTCTCTCTCACTCTACCAATCTCTATCTCCTTATTTCTCTCTATTCCTCCCACCCTACCACTCCTTGTCTCCCTCCTTCCCTATCTCCCTCCCACCCTACCACTCCCTGTCTCCCTCCTTCCCTATCTCCCTCCCACCCTACCAATACATATACCTTAATCTCTAAACCCTCAACCCTATACTTAATCCCTAATACCTCAAACCTCAACACTCAACCATATACCTTAATCCCTAAACTCTACACCCTCAACCCTCATCCATATACCCTATACCCTCAATCTTATAGCCTAAACCTTGAGCATTCTACCATCAACCCTATACTTAATCCCTAATCCCTCAACCCTCAACCCTATAACTTAAACCCCAAACCCTACACCCTCAAACCTTATCCTTGTACCAAATACCCTCAACCTTATACCTTAAACCTTCAACATTGTCCATCAACCGTCGACCTTCAACCCTATACTTAAACCCTTAACCCTCAACCTCCTCCCTATATTCTATACCCTCGACCTTACACACTAAACCCTGAACATTGTCCCTCAATACTATACTTAAACCTTAAACCATACATTCTCAACCCTTCACCCTATGCCTTATAGCCTCAATCCCTATACCCTAGATACACTTAAGCTTATACCCTCATCCCTGAACACTATCCCTTAACCCTCAACCCCCATCCCTATACCCTAAACCCTACCAATCTCTATCTCCTCTTTCTCCCTCCTAGTGTAGAAATCCCTATCTCCTCTCTCTCTCCCACCCTTCCAATCCCTCTCTCTCCCACCCTACCAATCTCTATCTCCTTCTTTCTCTCCATTCCTCCCACCCTAGCACTCCTTATCTCCTTCCTTCCCTCTCTCTCCCTCCAACCCTACCAATCCATATACCTTAATCCCTAAACCATCAACCCTATACTTAAGCCCTAATCCCTCAACCCTCAACCCTATACCTTAAACCCCAAACCCTACACCCTCAACCTTATACCCTAAAACTTCAACATTGTCCCTCAACCTTCAACCCTCAACCCTCATCCCTATACATAAACCCTAAACCCTACACTCTAAACCCTTAAACTTATGCCTTGTACCAAAAAACCATATCATAAACCCTAGTATCTATACAATAAACACATAATCTTATACACTCAACCATAAACATTACATGTCAATTGTAAACCCTATATCCTATACCCTATACCCTATACCCTCAACCCTATACTTAAACCCTACACCCTAAACCCTTAACCTTATACCTTAAACACTAAATCTTACACCATCAACCCTCATCCCTATATCCTATACCATCGACCTTATACACTAAACCTTGAACACTTACCCTCATCCTTATATCCCTATAGCTATCTCCCTACCAAGAACATATATTTTCCATAACATCCTGGTGTAGGTTAGGTGGTTAGCATTGTGCACTAAAATAAGCAGCCTTAGTGTAGGTCACTACACCTAGCCATCATTAGTTTAGCTTGTGGGGGAAGTATGTTACCACACTGTTGATATAAATAGTGAAACAATAAACAGCTATATTAGTGTTAAGGGTTGCCCACCTAAAAATTCCCAAAACAAATTCTTTGATAGGCTTGAAAACAAGTTCACAAAATCCTTTACTAGGTTTATGTTCTACAAATAAATAAGATTTAGAAGAACATAGTTATCACGTTTCTACAACCTTGTATTCTACACTTCACATACAACTAAGTAGAGACAATGTAAGGGAAAGAGAAATGATTCAAACTTCCTAGTAATTTGTCCCTAAGCCGTAGATACACTGATACATTTTGACTCAAAATCTGACAAAAGTTCGTCAGAATTTTGACCAACTTTTGTCAGAATTATTTTGTCGATTTTCCGACGAACTTTGAAACGTTGAAATTTCAACTCAACCAACGATGCTGGGTCAAAATTTTGAAGTTTCAAAGTTCATTGGAAAATCAACGAAATAAATCTGACGAAAGTTTTCCAAAATTTCGATGAACTTTTGTCAGATTTTGAGTCAAAATTTATTAGCGATACTTGCAGTTTGGCTGCTAGTTGTTTGATATTATGTAAATTTTGGTAAAGGCCCAACAAAATAAAATTAGATAGATACTTCCTTCTTAGCCTACCTTTTTTATATTCATATCAAGATCCAAAGGTAAGTGAATCACAGTTTGTCTGACACTATTTATTTCTAAGCATTTACGAACATTAGTTGAATATACTAGGAAGCACCTCTTGTTTTTTTCCAATAATTTATTTTCTAAGAAAAACTCAAGATTATAGGGGTTTATAATAATCTACAATAGCATCTATAATCCTAGCATTTTAATGATTCTAGATCTGAAATGGAACTTTAGAAGCTAGGGTTTTATGTTATAAATTATTAACTGCTTAAAAAGAAAGGAACTTAAAACCTGAGTTGAGATTTCCTGGTGAATGGTTGTAGTAACATTGGAGAATGCCCTAGCCACCTCTAATGCAAATCTCCATCCAAATATTGTCCTCCTCTGGATTCAACTCATTGCCCTTCACTCTCCCTTTTCTTTTACAAATTTCTCTGCCTCAAATGAGACATCGTTAGACATTATTAAGAAGGTTTGGGCGAGGTTTTCCATGGCGTACCCTTCAAGCCTCTTCTTGCCATCTTTTCATGTTGTAGGGGGGTCACCATGCTTCTTTAAATGCTCTGATGTCCTCTTTGCCTATGCTTCCTCACCCATGCTATGTTTTTACCTCTCCTTGGTCAATATTTCTACCTCTGCAATCCTTCTTTCCTCATCCTTCTCCCGTGGGAACATTATAGACTTACTTCCTTATTTGGTTCGATGGAAGATTCATTTCTTGCTTTGTTTGGTATATCTTGTTTTCATCACCATTTTATTTATGTTTCATTTGTATGCCAAATATTACTATGTGTTTGCCTTAAATTGTTTTTATTTTATTATTTGTAGCTATCCATTTATAATTTATTATTTTCTTATTTAACTTTATTTATTTATTTTTTACTTTTATGTATTTATTTATTTTTAATTTTCCTTTTCATCATATAACTTTGATAAATTCACCACTTAAGCATTGTCAAGTAGTCAAAATATTTTAAATGGACTTGATGGTTCTACCTAGCCAGGACAAATATACTATGGCAATAATAATATATAACAAGATCCTAGGTTGGATGAACCTTGGGGAGACGAGAACCACAAGCGAGGTCTAATTTTTGAATGAATTACTATTTTTCTTTCTCCCAACCAACAAAACCACATCATCCACCTCACTTTGCACTCTAGGTACCCACATCCAACGAAAATCCTCACACAAGCACAACCAAATCATTAGTCCATGATAATCCAAACATTTAATGCATTAAATTAAAACAACATAATAAGATTGATAATCACATTCAATAACAATAACATCAAGGTTCATATTTAACACACACACACACACACAAACTTATATATATCCACACATTAGAGTCTGAAGTTCCACCCCTAGTCCAAATTACATCGGGGCTAGGGGTCATGCAAAATAATTATCAAGGTATTAAGGGGTTATGACATACTCTCCCTTAGGATTAAGTAAATTGGCTTAATTAAACAATTATGGATATTCTAGTTTCGTTAAATTTTCATCTTCCCAAGTAGCTCTTTGTTCCCCTTATTGGTCCCATAGAACCTTAACTTGTTGGATAGTTTTGTTGTGCAATTGCAGATTGTGCCTATCTATGATTGCAAATGGTTCGAGGTGGATATCTCTAGCATCTTCCACCTGTAGATCCTGTTAGTCAACTACATGTGAGAGGTCAACAATATATTTCGTAGGCAAGGACACATGGAATACATTGTGAATGTGAGAGAGAGATGGCATAAGAGCTAGTCGGTAAGCTACATGACTGATCTTCTCAAGTATCTCAAATGGCCCTATGTATTGTGGAGCTAGTTTAATAGCCTTGCAAAACTTTATTCAGATTTTATGTGGTTTCACATGTAGGAACACCTTGTCTCCTACTAAAAATTCCCTTGGTGTCTGCTTGGTATTAGCATAACTTTTTTGGTGATCTGAAGCCTCCTATATACACCTAAAAATGGTCAAGACATTTAATTAATTAAATACTAGTTATTTAATTAATATTCCATTTATGTATAAATAAATTCTCAATTTATTTATATAGTTCACCCTTTTCTAATTCTCCAAATCTAAAATCATATTCTTCTAATTTAATTAAATAAACACATTTCCATAAGCTTGTTTTATTTAATTAAGTTTCATTAATCCTAGATTAGGAATTCAAGCACATGTCTACAACTTTTCATGCCACCTCACCAAGGTCACATGAAATTAAATAATTCTAATTTTTAATTAGAATTATCCTCAAACACATGACTTATTCCTCACACACTTCTTCAACAAACTTTCAAACACATGGTCTTTCTCTCACACACTTGATTCCTCCATCCATTTGGCATGTTGTTTTTGGTCAAGAGATTCATCCATCCATTTGGCACATTGTCTTTGTTCAAGGGAACATTCTTCTTCATTCTCTCCATCTCCACCTTTCACCCCTCTTGTTTGAATTTGGACCGTCAATCACTACCACATCACAAGATGCTTGGAAAAGCCTATAAATATAACCCTTTGGCATTGTATTTTGCATCCACATTTCAGTAGAGTTATCATGCAGGAATATCATTTGAGCATTGGAGCATTTTGGAGTCTTATAGTTACATTTCATATCATGTTTTGTTTCATAGTTGCATCTTAGAATCGCACTTTGCTTTATAGTTGCACTTTATACCATACTTTGCTTTATAGTTGCATCTTAGATTAGTATATTCATAGTTAGCATTTGAGCATATGCAAAATCATCCTAGCTTCATACATAGCATTTACATTGTATAATCTAACCTCATTATCCATTCATCATAATATCCATTATCTTAGCATTCATCACATTAGTTTCATGTAGGAACTTAATTGGCTTGCATGTTGAATATTATCTCGTTTCTCAAGTTGTCATTTTAACAACCATAGTGTAGATACAAAATCTAAGAGCCAATATGGTTTAATAAATCCTTGAGAATAGAGGACAATGAAACGTTCTTAAAATATTTGTTTAACTACAAAATACAGTAGTTTATTTGATTTAAATCTTTGATATAATCCATTCCATTGGTGTTTGTGTTGATTTACACATTCTCCCACATTTCACACACACATAAAATGGCTCCCACTGTGGGGCACAACACCATTTTTAACAATTTTATGGAAAAGTTTTTGTAAACAGGTTGGACATGACATTTTAGCACAATCATTAGTTCTTTCAATGCATCCGAAAAATCTTTCAGCGCATACAACTTTTGTTTCGGCGCATCCAACCAATCTTTTAGTGCATCCAGGGTCTGTTCTGGCGCATACGATCAATCTCTCGATGCATGCATCAATTGTTCTAGCACATAGAGAGAGTATTTTAGCACATTCATTCTTTCCTTTAGCACATTCATCACTTATTTTAGCACATTCAATAGTTCTTGTAGCGCATGCATGAGTTCTTTTAGCGCATAGAGTATCTATTTTAGCGTTTTGAAATAATCTTTTAGCGCATTGAATGACTATTTTAGCGCATCTGGTTAAATTTACCAAATTTTAAAATCTGAGAACTAATTGGTGTTTTCTACTTGTAGATATTTTTATATGCTGGTCAAAGACAAATTTATCAAACTACTGATGATTTATGTAGGAGTTGGAGTTATTTAAATGCTTTCTTTTACTTAAGATAGGCATCTAGCTTAATTAGAAAGGATAAAGAACACCATGTCTTTCGTGCTTGATGAATGGTAGGCATATGCTCTCCCCTTAATTGGGTGACAAAAAAGCCAGACCCATTCACTTTTTTTTATCCTTAGAGGGCATGCCTTGTGGAAAAAAGTAATCACCCAAGGGAACAACCCAACCGATAACACGCTAAAGCCAAGCGACTTCCAACTGGGATATAAATGTGGGTACTTGGGGAAAGTTCAAGTGTCATGAGGATTGTTTTGACAAAAAGGGAAATAATGGTCTCTTGTCGCATGGATGATCCCCCATGAACAAAAATACCTATACTAGAACCCTTTGTTGTAGCAAGGCCAAAATCTTTATTCTATTTGTTGGTGCAAGAACGGTCGTTCTAAAGTCGTCCCACATTTTTGCGGCTTTTAGTAGAGATGAGAAATATTCCATGGGAGATTCATGGGTATTGATGTTTGGCTACCCCGTACAAGTGAGTGTCATGGAGGGGAGCCAGTTGGGTCAAGCATCTAATCATCTGCTATAAGTAAGCGCAACTGAATTAAAATCCAAGTGGGAATCCAATAAATATTGTCCTACACAGCCTTAAGTTGTACATGCTTGATGTGTCTTTAACAATGTGTTTTTAAACAAATTTCAAACAAAATGTCATACATTAAAAGTGAAAACCTTGATTCAGAAAAACATCCTTTGGAACAACTTGGAAAATCAGAAAATCAAACACAAACTTATAAAAAATTGTGTCATTCTCCTAGTTCAGTGCATCTCCTACATTTTCTAGTGCATCTATGCAATTTTGTAGCGCATCCAACAGTTGTTATAGCACATCTATGCAATTTTCCAGCACATTCATCCTTTGTTCCAGCGCATCTAGTCAATCTTGTAATGCATCTACGCATTTTTCCAGCGCATTTACCCTCTGTTATAGTGCATCTGTGCATTTTTCTAGTGCATTTTCCCTCTATTCTAGAGCATTCGGGCAATCTTATAGCGCATCTATACACTTTTTTGGTGCATCCATCCTTTATTTTAGTGCATCTATCAAATCTTTTAGTGCATCTGGGATCTATTTTAGTGCATCCATTAAATGCAAAACCTGAGAGTTAAACTTGTCCCCTATTTCATAGTTTGAACCAAAATTCAGAATTTTCTTCGAGTTCATAATCATTCCTTAGGTACCATAGAATCTAAACTTGTTAAAATTGATCTCTACAAGTGGAATTCTCCAATCTAAACCAAGATCTAACATCTCAAAGTGCCAAAATCATAAAACTTATCAAACCTTTGATTATTAAGCCTAGTTTCATCATCAAGATTTACCATTCTTTCATCACAAAATGAAGCTATATAATCAAATCAAACTTAGTCTCGTTAGAATTTGTCATTCTATGTGACTTAGTTGTAATCCTTGATACTCTTCCAAACTTAGATCAAAGTTTAGTCAAAACTATAACACTTGTATGCCCATTCAAACAAGGTTACAAAAAAAAAACTCAAGGAAAAAGGACTTGAAAATCAAAACATTGAAGAGCCAACCCTTGGAACTCCAACCATTGAAACTCCAATCATTGAAACTCAAAACAGTGAAACACAAAACACCATGGCGGAAGTTGAAGAGAATCCTTTCCATGGAATCCACAACAATGAAGGGGAAGAAATAACTGAAGAAGACATTCAACATGTTGAACAAGATCCTAACTTCCACAAATTCTTAGAAAATATTTTCAAAAGAAATGGGGAAAATTACCTCCTTATGCTAGCTAAACAAGGTGTCAAATTACCAATGTGAATCAATTGAAAGCACCTCCCAAATAGCCTAAAAAAGAAACAAAACAAGTGATTTCCCTAACTCATCAAATGAAGAACCTTTCAACAACAACTTCTTGACATGCAAAGGGGACCATCAAAATGATATTTGATCCAATACATTTTTCCATATCCTTTTGATCAAGATATCCATATAATTCCTTTTCCCAAACATTGTGAATTCCCAAAATATGAAAAATACAATGGGAAAATAGATCCAATTGATCATGTGAGGGAATTTAGAACCATGAGTCTTGAATTTTCTCGTGAAGAAACTTATTTGATGAGGTTATTCCCAAGAAGTCTAGGTAGACAATTCCTTGAATAGTTTTCAAAACTTGCACCACCCATCAAAACCTTTGAAGAATTGGTCAAAAAATTCATCACCCAATATTCTTATAACATTCAACATGACTTAACAATGAAGGACCTTTGCAACTTGAAACAGAAAAAGGATGAATCGTTCCTTGTGTTTTTGCAAAAATGGAGAAGGTTGTTTGCAAGATATTCTTGTCCCATACCGGAAAAAGAGAAGATGGAAATCTTTATTGATAAACTAAATGACGAGATGAGCTATAGATTGGAATTGTAATGTCCACCCACATTCAAAAATTGATTGAAAATGGGATTAAAATTGAAGAATCTTTAGTCAAAAGAGGATTCATAAAAATTTACAATGATAACAACACATCAAAATCCTCTAACAATTACAACAATAATGACAAACCAAAGTTTTGGCAACAAAAAAAGAACATCGGTAACAACAATGGTACAACTGAAAACCAAAATATAAAACCTATATTATACTTGACAACGGTGGCCACCAAAACTAATCAAAACAACAATCCACCCAACAACCAAAAAAAAACCAAAATGTCAACCAAAGCAACAATCAAGGTAATGTTGGATCAAAAACACCACCATATTGAACATCCTCAAATTGAAGAAGGTTCACACCTTTGGGATAATCATCAGAATTAGCATTGAAGGAACTTCTCGAAGCTAAGGTCATAAAATTACCAGAGGCAAGAAATTGGGAGCCACAAGTCAAGCCTCCATGGTGGAATGATACTCATTTCTATGACTTTCATTGTAACAAAGGACATAAAACCAACGACTGCATGCAATTGAACCACTTGATACAAGACTTAATTGACAACAAGATTATATTTGTAGAAAGACCCAAAACAAACAATGATCATGGGGCATTCAAGAACCCTCTACCCAACTACAAAAAAGGGGAGTCTTCTTCTTCAAATACCAAAGGAAAAAACATAAACTATGTCTATGACACCACCATTCTGCATATTGAGGTGATTGATGATCAAACCCATGACAAATCAGATCTTATTGCAATTGATAACCCAACAAATGACAACGCCCTTGAACATGAATAAAACAACATTGCAATTGAAAATTAGCATCACGATATCAACACTACCTCACATCAAATCAATGACCTTGTGCCCATGAATTTGTTCAACAACATCATTGTAGATGACAATCAAATCAATGTTATCAAAATCAGAGAAGGACAAAACAATTCACCGATCAATGCAATCACACAAGGACAAGCCAAGGTAACATTGAAAGGAGCTACCCCTTCAACGCCCAAAGCAACTACTACTATCCCTAAAACCCAATATAACATAGTTGATCAATTGCAAAAAATACCTACCCAAATATCCATATTAGAACTTCTCAAGATTTAACCTGATCACAAGGAAATCTTGGAACAAGCTCTAGTCACCACCACGGTACCAAAAAATCTGATGCAGAGGGTTAGGGACTTTGCAAGGAACACCAGATAACAAGACTAACAATGCTTCACTTCTCAACCTTTCAACTAAGCACCAACCTGAAGATAAGGCCTCAACTTTGCATTTATGATCTATTTGCTTCCCTTGTGGTTCCAAACCACTTAAATGATCTCAAAGGACTTAACCTAACTTGACTCAAAAGGTTCTCAAGCCCCAAACCTCTATTTTGAACAAAACTCACTTTTGCTACTCAACTAGCCTTCTAGCCCTATTAGGCCTTTGGCGAAGGATTCTTGAATTTTCCTTTAAAATTTGCAAATGAACCTCCAATCTAATGATTGTTTTAGATGTGGTTTCTGATGGAAAACAACATATCAACTCCTTGGCATCACTTGTTTCAGACAATCTTTCTTCAAACCCTGCTGTTTCCTCAAAACTAGGCCTAACTAGCCCTATTTTTCAAAGCAACCCCTCTTCAAAGTTGTCCCCTGACCTTGAAACTCTCAACAGTCTTCCAAAACATTCCCAAACCAAATATTTTCATACTTTTAATCTTCCATGTTACCCTTAACATTCCCAAATACAAAACCCTCCCTAAATTGGCTTAAAACTAGGGCTTTTTGATTCTAGGACTTCCAAACACTTCCAGGACTTAATTTTTGACTTTTCACCATTAATTCAACATTTCACAACTATTAAAACTCAAAAAAATATCACTTGTTAAGGCAGATCATTCACTGCTATACCCTAGGGTCCATCCTCATGCCTTTTCCTTTGCTAATTCACTGTGCACACGTTAGTTTTCCTCTTCCCTGCACATTTCTTTGTTAGTTCCTTATGGTACAAGTCAAATTTGATCCATTTCATAGGTGTTCAATCAAATTACTCCATGAAATGGATCATTCAATCATTAAAACTCTCAAAATAGAGCAAAATCTGTATTTTCCTATAGACAGTCAGCAAAAAACGTGCAAGAATTTGATTCGTATTGCCTTTCAGAGCATACAAAGGTTTGAAATCATGTAAATACCAGTCCTTAATCCATCACAATAAATCAAACTTCAATAGGAAATCAATAGACTACCAAAAAGACACAAAATAATGCAAAAAACTATAGTTTACTGCTTTTTTCTAAGAACAGTCTGTACAACTCTTCTTCAAAAATGACCAACCTCCATACAAATGACCATTTTGGGGTTATAGAACCATCCCCCAACTGATCCAACTGATTGGAATTGATTACAATGCATAATTACCTCTAAAACACCTAAAACTCTCTTTCCTACCTAAACCGAAATTCAAAATTTTGAAATGACAAACTTACCTTTTATTGATTTATACTGACCAAAAGCTATCTAGACTTTAATATCTAACCATAATTGATCTAATTAGAACATCATAAACCTACCTACACCTCTTGGACACTATTGGTCCACTTACAAGATTCTTTTGTCCTATGGTCCTTTCAGGACCCTTAGAACTTTTAACATTCTCATTACATTTATTCATCTCAAATGCCATTATAGGCTCCAAAAGGTCATAATTGATGTTTTGACTTGCTTGAAAGGTCCTCCTGACCCCTGCACACTTGTGATCCTTGAAGAGCTCCTTGAAGGCCCTGGGTGCTCCTGCACCATTCTCCCCAGGAAAGAAAGAACTCTTGCCCCAAGAAGTGTCCCATGTTTTGCCACCAAAAGACCTTTTTCTCTCATGTGTTTTCATCTTCCAATGAGCAGGTATGTAGTCCCCCAAAGTCACTGTCTTTCTCTTCTGCCAATCTGCATTCTTGACAGAATCAAAATATGGATTAGTGTGTCCTCTTTGCTGCTTGATAACAGTAGGTTCTTGTGCCCTGCTCCTGCCCTCATTCCACTGCCTCTTTTGTGAAAGAACTCCACCATTATCACCCTCATTTATAGGTCATTCAATGCCTCCAACCCTGATACTGTCTAAATCCCACAAAGTCTGATTTGAAGGACTGTCCACCTCATAACCCTGCTGCAACTTATATTTTTTCTGCCTACCAATGTCTTCCCCTGTTTCACCCTGCTTATTCACCTGCAAACTCTTCTAAAAAAAAATCACAAAACTATCATTAGAATGCTCCAAAGGAAAAGGAACCAACTGATATCTAACATCTCCTTTGTGAACCAAATATGTGTTAAGAAATCCATCATGCAATGTCCTTCTAACATACTGCCATGGCCTTCCCAAGATGATATGACCACAAGTCATTGGGATGACATCACAAAGCACCCTATCATGATAAGATCCAATTGAAAAATCAACAAAAGCTCTCTTACCTATCTCTACATGTTGTCCTTGAGTTACCCAAGTGGCCTTGTAGGGAGTAGGATGATCAAATGTTTCAATCCCTAGCTTGGTTATCATATCAAGTGAAACTAAATTGCTATGTGACCCTGAATCTATGAGCAATTTGCAGATCTTACCATGACTGAGACAATTTGTTTTGAAAATAGTTACCTTTGGTTCTTGATGAAGTCTTTCTCCTTGCTTGATCATAAGAAACTCACCATCAGTCACAGGGTCTGCCATAAATGTTTTGGAGTCCTCCTTCTTGTCTTCTTCTTCTTGTACCAAGTTAGCTCTCCTTTCTCTGCCCTTATCAGCTTGTTCCCACTTAGGACACTTGAAGGAAGGATGCCCTGGTTCATTGCAATTGAAACATCTACCTGTGAATGGTCCTCTACCTTGTCCAAATCTGCCTCCTCCTCTAGGAGTGTATCCACCTCTTTGATCAAAAAATGCTTCTTTACCCTTGTCATTGCTGCTCTTATCATTACTGCCTTGTCCTTGCTCTCTATTACCTCTGCCCCTGTTTGAACTACCTCCTCTTCCACCATTGCTTAATCTTTCTTGCTTCCTTTTCACCTTTTCTTCTACTCTAATGGCCAACTGAAAACATTCTCCCAATGTCCTTGGAAATTGCAAACCAATCTCATCTTATAGATTGTACCTCAAGCCATTGATGTACCTGGCTATTTTCTCATCCTCTTCTTCATAACCTCCTCTGATACTAAGCTTGTGAAATTGCTCAGTATAGGACATCACATCCAAGTCCTTTTGCTTTAAATTATGCCTCATCCTTTTCACATGAATGGTAGGAACTGCTCCTTGACCAAACTCTTCATCCTTGCCCATGTAGATACCTTTGCCAATCCTCTAGCCATCCTATCATTCTGGAAACTAGTCCACCATGTCAATGTTGTGCCTCTCAACTTGGTTTTAGAAAACTTAACCTTCCTCTCTTCATCCATCTCCTCAAACTCAAAGTAGTTTTCTAAGGCATCAAGCCATCCCAACACCTCTTCACTATCCATCTTCCCTTGATAGATAGGCAAGTCTATGTGACTCTTCCCTCCATGACCCTGTACTGCCTTCAACAATCTCAGTAACCTCCTTTCCTCAAGGTCCTCTATCTCATCTGCTTGCTGTTCCTGATTTACCCTCACATGCTCTTCTTCTTCCTCATTGTTTTCTTGGTCTTCTTGTTCTTCTCTCCTCCTACTCCTCTCAAGGTTATTGATCCTTGCCTGCATAGTATCTCTCTCTCTTCTCCATTTCCTTTCTTCTCTTGCTCTTGCTGCTTCTTGTTCCCTTCTTTCTCTTCTCTCCCTCTCCAAGATCTCCTTCAACTCTTCCAACTCTCTTGCCAATTGATTTTTTGGTGCCATTGTTGTTTCTTCAATCCCTAAAGGACCTACTCACTGCTCTGATACCACTCTAATGCAGAGGGTCAAGGACTTTGCAAGGAACACCAGATAACAAGACTAACAATGCTTCACGTCTCAACCTTTCAACTAAGCACCAACCTGAAGATAAGGCCTCAACTTTGCATTTATGACCTATTTTCTTCCCTTTTGGTTCCAAACCACTTAAATGATCTCAAAGGACTTAACCTAACTTGACTCAAAAGGTTCTCAAGCCCCAACCCTCTATTTTGAGCAAAACTCACTTTTGCTGCTCAACTAGCCTTCTAGCCCTATTAGGCCTTTGGCGAAGGATTCTTGACTTTTCCCTCAAACTTTGCAAATGAAACTCCAATCTAATGATTGTTTTAGATGTGGTTTCTGATGGAAAACAACATATCAACTCCTTGGCATCACTTGTTTTAGACAATCTTTCTTCAAACCCTGTTGTTTCCTCAAAACTAGGCCTAATTAGCCCTATTTTTCAAAGCAACCCCTCTTCAAAGTTGTCCCCTGACCTTGAAACTCTCAACAGTCTTCCAAAACATTCCCAAACCAAATATTTTTAGACTTTTAATCTTCCATGTTACCCTTAACATGCCCAAATACAAAACCCTCCCTAAATTGGCTTAAAACTAGGGCTTTTTGATTCTAGGACTTCCAAACACTTCCAGGACTTAATTTTTGACTTTTCACCATTAATTCAACATTGCACAACTATTAAAACTCAAAAACATATCACTTGTTAAGGAAGATCATTCACTGCTATACCCTAGGGTCCATCCTCATGCCTTTTCCTTTGCTAATTCACTGTGCACACGTTAGTTTTCCTCTTCCCTGCACATTTCTTTGTTAGTTCCTTATGGTACAAGTAAAATGTGATCCATTTCATAGGTTTTCAATCAAATTACTCCATGAAATGGATCATTCAATCATTAAAACTCTCAAAACAGAGCAAAATTTGTATTT
This sequence comes from Sequoia sempervirens, assembly GCA_007258455.2. NCBI lineage: Eukaryota > Viridiplantae > Streptophyta > Pinopsida > Cupressales > Cupressaceae > Sequoia > Sequoia sempervirens. Next base: position 66,589 of record VDFB02053777.1, read on the forward strand.
TCCTATAGACAGTCAGCAAAAAATGTGCAAGAATTTGATTCCTATTGCCTTTCAGAGCATACAAAGGTTTTAAATCATGTAAATACTAGTCCTTAATCCATCACAATGAATCAAACTTCAATAGGAAATCAATAGACTACCAAAAAGACACAAAATAATGCAAAAAACTGTAGTTTACTGCTTTTTTCTGAGAACAGTCCGTACAACTCTTCTTCAAAAATGACCAACCTCCATACAAATGACCATTTTGGGGTTATAGAACCATCCCCCAATTGATCCAACTAATTGGAATTTATTACAATGCATAATTACCTCTAAAACACCTAAAACTCTCTTTCTCGCCTAAACCAAAATTCAAAATTTTGAAATGACAAACTTACCTTTTATTGATTTATACTGACCAAAAGCTATCTAGACTTTAATATCTAACCATAATTGATCTAATTAGAACATCATAAACCTACCTACACCTCTTGGACACTATTGGTCCACTTACAAGATTCTTTTGTCCTATGGTCCTTTCAGGTCCCTTAGAACTTTTAACATTCTCATTACATTTATTCATCTCAAATGCCATTATAGGCTCCAAAAGGTCATAATTGATGTTTTGACTTGCTTGAAAGGTCCTCCTGACCCCTGCACACTCCTGATCCTTGAAGAGCTCCTTGAAGGCCCTGAGTGCTCCTGCACCACAATCTAGAGATTTTCCAATTCTAGACTATGGTGGGACATTTGATTGCACCACACTGCTTATCATTTTTTGAACACAATGATGTGTCTATCAACCATCCGCAAAATTATGCCCTCCACATTGAGGTCTTAATCCACAAACACTGCATTAAATGTGTTCTAATAGATGGAGGAGTTGGCCTAAATATTTGTACTTTGAAACTTGTCTGTGCACTAGGTTATTTAGAAAATGCTATTGATCCTAGAAGGAAAATCACAATAAAATCATATGTTGACAAGGAGAGATCTTCACATTGGTTGATAGTGCTACCTATTCAAGTAGGACTAGTTGTCAGAGATATAGAATGCAAGTGTTAAACAAAGAGGTAACATACAACATACTCTTGGGAAGACCTTGGATTCATGACATGCAAGCAGTGCCATCCACATATCACTAGTGTTTGAAGTTCCCTTTCAATGGGCAGGAAATCACTATTGCAATTGACTCAAACAACCCCCAATATTGTAACACCCTCAAGACTACTCAAGATGCTTTTGTACCACACAACAGGGAAGCTCCAACTCATGGTTCGTCAAATGATGGGAAACAACTAAATGCCTTGTCAAAGTGGGTTGAGAAAAAGGACCAATCAAAGGATATGGGTATCACTGATTCCACTCCCTCAAGTAAAGAAAGTACATCAAATTCTTCGTCAAACCAGCCCGAGATAAAGGATCAATCAAAAAAAAAAGGTATGGGTAATTCTACTCCACAAGATCAGGAAAGTCAACATGAGTCCTTATCAAAACAAGTGGCCAAAATCCAATTGAAATATAAAGGCATGGTGGAATACTCATTTGAGCAATCCTTACATTTATCACAACTTTCCTCTTCTCCTAAATCACATGGGAAACCATCAACATCAAGACAACAATAATCACAACCCACCACACTATTTGATGGCACCTTTGTAAGAGCAAGCGCATTAGTGGATGAGTCAGATGACAAAGAGGTTTTAAACTAGTTATACAAAGATGAAGAATCATCATAAGCATCCACCTCAAGTGTGCAAATAGAGCAATATGGAAAAGAAAAGACAATCCTAGAAAAGATGGGATATGAGGGAAAAGGTCCTATTGGTAAAAGCAAAGAAGGCATCATAGAACCGATACAACCTATCACAATGCAAGCCAAGGATAAAACAAGATTGGGGTATAGAGAAGAATCAAAAGAAGAAACCAGACAACAAGTTCTTGAAAGAATCCTACAACTACAAGCTAGTGATGATCATGAAACTGATTCAAATGAATATGAGTGGGATTTGCTATCCGAAGAGTTTTGTCACGATAAGGTAATTGATGTGGTACAAAAGTATACACCCATATGTGAGGAGGGTCCAATTTTAGGTTACAAAGTGCTTGAAATAGGATCACAACATATTGATGACTCCAGCGAAGATGATCAAAGTCGTAGCGAAACTGATAATTTGGAGGAGAGTTAACTTATAGACATTGACTTCGCTATTGGAAAATCCAAAGACAATACCATTGGGACCTGTGCTACATCTAAACTTAACCAATCCAACGATCCCTTACCCCTGGTACATCCCGAACTCATAGATTGGGATCAAACTGGGTCGTCTGATATCCCCATCTTCTCAAATGATGAGGCCATTTTCAACTTCCTCTGTTCTGCCAATCCCAAAACAGATTCCACCATTGAACATCATAACGAAGCTTCCAACCAGGAGAGTTTCAAAATTTTCAGCTGCAAAATTAATAATACAGGGAATATATCTGATGGTGAAAACTATTCAATGGCAATATCAGATCTAGAAAAAGTAAAAATAAAGAGCATATCCAATGGCGAAAACCTCTCTGAGGCACTAAAGGATGGAAGATTTGACACACTCCCTGAACACTTCTAGGAACGATCTAAAGTATTGGTTGAACCCACTTAGTCTATCAATATTAGCAATGAAGAAATAGTAATGACTGTCCATCTAGCAGAATCCTTGATAGATCAAGAAAAACTGAACTTCATCAATTTCCTCATAGAAAGACAAGTGAATTTTGCTTGGTCATATGCCGACATGCCAAGAATTGATCCAAAACTCATCATGCACCACTTATCACTACCAGCAGGGGTAAAATTGGTCAAGCAAAAGTTAAGGAAAATGCATCTGCATATTGCCATATTGGTAAAGGTAGAAATGAAGAAGTTATTGGATGCAGGATTCATTAGACCAATTGACTATGTCGAATGGATATAAAATATTGTGCCTATTTCAAAACCAGACAAGAGCATCAAGATATGCATAGATTTTAGGGATCTCAACAAGGCTTGCCCAAAAGATGACTTTCCCCTACCCAACATTGACATCATTGTGGACCTAGTAGCAAGGCATGGCATGTTGCCACTCATGAATGGTTTTTTTGGCTATAATCAAATCAAAATTGAACCTGAGGATCAAGATAAGACAACCTTCACATGTTCGTGGGGAACCTTTTGTTGGAATGTCATGCCATTTGGGTTAAAGAACGCATGAGCTACTTATCAATGTGCTATGACGACAATCTTTCATGATATGATGCACACCTTCATGGAAGACTATGTGAACGATCTATTAGCCAAATCATATACTAGAGAAGGACACCTAGAGATCCTAGATAAAATCTTCACCAGACTGGAAAAGTTCAATGTACGACTGAACCCAAAGAAATGTGTGTTTGGGGTTACTTCAACCAAACTCTTGGGATATATAGTTTCAGAAAATGACATTGAGGTAGATCCTGCAAAGTTCAAAGCCATCATGGAGATGTCATCGCCCAATAACATCAGTCAACTACGATCTGTGCAAGGGAGATTCCAATCAATTCAGAGATTTATCTCACAATTGGCAGACAAGACACATCCTTTCACTCACTTGCTACATAAGAATGTATCTTTCTGATGGGATGAGAAATTCCAAGAGGCCTTCAACCAATTAAAACAATATCTAATGAGTCCACCCATCTTAATACCACCAGTAGAAGGAAAGCCACTTTTATTATACATAGCAACAACTGAGATATCATTGGGAGCCTTGTTAGCACAGGAGGATTCAACAGGAAAAGAAAGGGAAATTTATAATATCAACTAGACTTTAAATGGCTATGAGATCAATTACACCTCCATTGAAAAGGCTTGCTTGGCAGTAGTGTTCGCTACCCAACAATTATGACACTACATGCTAACTCATACCATCAAGTTAATAGCCAAGATAGATCCACTGAAATACCTTCTTAGCAAAGCTAATCTAACTGGAAGACTAGCTAAGTGGGTCATGATGCTGAGTGAATTTGACATCCAATATGCCGATAGGAAGGAAATTAAAGGACAAGAAATTATAGACCAGTTAGCTAAAGCACCATTGCAAGACAATTATCCAATGAACATTAAATTTCCAGATGTTGATGTCATAACGGTATCAACACAACAATGGGTCTTGTACTTTGATGGCTCTTATACGCAAAATGGATCAGGTGCCGAAATCTTGTTTATCTTGCTACAAGGACATACCATTCCCAAATTCTATAGACTGATGTTTCCTTGCACCAACAACACAGTTGAATATGAAGCATTGATCATTGGAATCAAAGTAACAGTCGAGTGGAGGATCACAGAGTTACATGTCTATGGGGATTCACAACTGGTCATTAATAAAGAAAATGATGATTATCAAACAAAGGATGACAAGTTGATGCCCTCTAAAAGAATGGTTGATGATTTCAAAAATTACTTCAGTGGAAATAAGATTTGAGCAGATTCCTAGAAGCGACAACAAAGTTGTTGATGCTATGGTGACCATTGCTTCTCTCTTACATATTCCTAAGAAACGAGCCCATTACGAGTTCATGGTGGAAAAACTGTTCAACCCATCTTATGACAACCCAAAAACCCAAGTCATCTACCATGTAGCCAAGGTTGATACTTCCATCTACGAAAAAAATTATAATTACCTAAAAGACAATACCCTCCCACCCAACCTATCCCGAAATCAAAAATGAAACTTCATTCGTCAAGCCACCTGACATGTCCTTATCGTGAATGTCCTTTATCAACAAGGTCTTGATGGAACTCTCCTTTGATGTTTGGAACATGATGAGTCTGAAATGGCTTTACGGGAGGTTCATGAAGGTGTTTGCAGAACTCATTCGAGTGGTTTAACCTTAGCCAAGAAACTCCTTCATTTGGGATATTACTGCCCAACTATGGAGAGGGATTATTTTCAATTCGTCAAGAAATACCAAAAGTTTCAAATTCATGGCAATATCATCCACGCACCAGCACAAGAACTTCAACCTTTTGCATCAACATGGCCCTTTTGTCAGTGGGGACTAGATCTCATAGGGAAGATTCATCCATCTTCATCCAACAGACACAAGTTTATTATCACAACCACAAAATACTTCATAAAGTGGATTGAAGCGATTCCACTAACCACCATCACAGGAAAACAAATCTCATCATTCATACTGAACTACATCATCTATCAATATGGTATCCCTCAATCCATTATCACAAACAATGACATACCATTCAAAAATTAGGATGTCCAAGAACTTTGTGAGAGGTTCCATATACAACATCAGTTTTCTACACCATACTATCCCCAAGGAAACGGCCAAGAAAAGGCCTCAAACAAGACTATCCTGAAAATATTAAAGAAAACTGTCAACGATGTTGGATGTGATTAACATGTTCAACTGAACCCAACTTTATGGGCTTACAAAACCAGTATCCACACCCTAACAGGAGCAACACCATATGCCATAGTCTATGGATCAAAGGCCATTCTACCTATTGAAATTGATCTACCATCACTCTGAGTGTCACTAAAGGGGATCATTTCATATGAGGATTATAGAGTGTCTAGGTTACAGGAATTGGAAATATTGGATGAGTGTCATCAACATGCAGTGGACCATTTGAAAGCATACCAATAGAGGATATCCAGAAGTTACAATCATCGAGTCAAACCTAGAACATTTCAAGTGGGTGATTTAGTCCTAAAAGAGAACCCTCGTAACCAACAAGATCAAGAGAAGAAGGGGAAATTTAAACCAAACTGGCTAGGTCCCTTTGTCATTGTGTCAGTCTTTAGATCAGGATCATACCAATTGTCCACACCAGAAGGGGATTTGTTTGATGAACCCCTCAATAGCCTGTATCTCAAGAAATTCTACACCTGAATCATCAAGTGCATTGGAAAGAGTCATAAAAAAATATAAAAACATCAAAAAATGTCTTGAAAAAATGGTTGCCTTGATAAAAACCAGGCAAACAGGCATCTTGGTAATGACAAAAAAATTAAAAAGATCAAAAAAAATACAAAAAGAGAAAAATAGAAAAGAAGTGAAAAAGCAAAAAAGAAAAAAAAATCATAAAAATCTAAAAAAATGCAACAAAAACAAGTAGTGAAAACCTGGTAACAGGCGCTATTTGTGATAGGTTTACCTTTTCCATCTATTTGAGCATGTCAACCATTCATTTTTTCCATTTATCCACCTATCAATAGAAAGCTTCATGTACATATCCTAACATCGCGGTCGTGTCTCACCCTAGACTAGGGGAAAAATCCTCAACTCACTAGGGAGCAATAAACTTTGAGCTTGAACCAACAGACAAACAATAGTAGGAAAAACACAACAAACACAATGATCATAGTGCAACTCAACATTGAACATCAATCACACAAAAATGAACACATCAACCATCCATATCAAACAGCCAAATCAATCAAACCAAGAGCACACTTCAAGTGGATGATGTTCCTTATGAATTAGGGATTTATCACTGTGGCATGAATGTTCAACCATTGAACTTTGATTGTTGCTATCATATCTCTGGAGCACCTTGATGATCTATTGAACTAGAGGAGCCATGAAGGAATATGATTTTTCTTTGTCTATTGTCTGTGAGTTGATCATTATTACTATGCAAATTGTCGTGGGACATGCTCTACAAAGTATCACTAATGACATTCTGAATTTGCATAGGAAAACGAGTAAGTCTTGTCTATTTACGCAAACAATACTCAGGTCATCTCAATTTAATTATACTTAGATGCTTGTGTTAACTTGCACTATCAAACATCATGGAAGTAGTACTCAGGTCATCATGGTCTAAATATGTCATTGATGCTTGCACTCACTTTCAACATTCTAAAGGCTCAATGATGATAAAAAACACAACAAATCGACTGTTATGAATGACAACTTTTGAATATGAGATCTGCATTGTTGGAGTAGATTGCATCCATGTTAGCTTGCATCTGTATCTATAGGGTTTCCAAATCTGCAACAATTTCACAATGATGTTATCTCTAATGGATTGAGTACACTTGACATTACCAAAAATATATCATTTTCATATAGTTGCACATCAGTTGCATCATCATTTGCATACATTAGAAAACATAATCACATCATTCATCCATTCGTGTGTAACATCATAATATTTGCATTAGAAAACACAAAAATGCGTGCATCACATCTCATATACATAATAAAAATCATTTCATATAGTGGTATTAAGAAAGTGGTTCACTAAGATTAAATGAGTAAGTCTCTTCAGATTTCCAAGAAAGTTAGGAAATATGTTAGGTTTTGTGAAGCTTAACTTAAATAATCAACTAATGACAACATTCCCCAACTCTTGGAAGTTGGATAGATTCACTCATTTAAGCTTAAGACCGTAGAAGTTTCAAAGTATTACAAACTCATTTATGCATAATCATTTGCATCACATAATCATATCATCATTACAAAATATCATACATCATTTACATAATCATTACATCCCATTATCATTACATCCATACATAATCAATATGAACATCACATATCATCACATTGCATAATCAAATCCATCTCACATAGCATAAATCATCATTGCATACATCACATAATTATACATTATCATCATTGCATACATTAATCATCATCACATAAGCATTATCAGATAAATATCATTGTATAAATAGAACTAGGTACCATCACATTATCATGCATTCATCCATTCATTACATCATCTATTTGCATGATAACAATTAAAAAAACATCAAATACATCACATTTCATTGGCATAATAAAATCCATCACATGCATCATATAGGCATCATTCATAAAACATCATAGAAAACACATCAGTTGCATCATCATTTGCATCCATAACATATCATATCATCATAAATTAAATGCATCCATCATAATCATCATGATCATCATCATATAACATCATATAGACACATAGATAATAATCATCGCCGCATATCACATAACCTCAAAATCATAATGTCAAAGTGTACAAGGATATCCAAAGGTCTAAAGAGATACATCAATATCAAAAATGGCAGTGTATCATAAAGTCTGAAAACAAGAGGTACATCATCAATGTCTCAACTGAATAAAGAGGTGTATACATGTCCAAGGTACATCAAATAATTATAAACTGGAGCTATGTTGTGCTCCCCCCATATGGTGCTAGCATCATAGGATCAATACCTCCCCCTACACTCGATGGACCCACACCAGGATCTCTCTGATCTCTAGGCAATGGTTGTGTGACACCTATCGGCCTCCAACAAGGGTCTCCTAATTGGGCATCTATAGCCATGATTCAGAGACTGGACATCTAACCTGAATAGCTATTTGACCATCATGGAGGTGCATTTAACTTGTCAACCCAGGGACGTAGACTTGAAATGGGTCAGCACTGTATGTGCACTAGGAATTCCTAAGTAGCCATCTCTAATCTACAGCTAAGAAACACACAATACTGAAAGTAAATTATAGGAAGGAAATAAAGCAAAAGCTAAGCATTAACCAGCAACTATGCTAAACTGAGATGCATAACAAGAATAAATATTTGGGAAAACAGACAGGAAATTACTGTCTACTTTGGCTGTAGGAACAGACACAGAATGGACTTCTAGTGGTTGCAGGAATAGTCAATACCAGATTCTGAACTAAGTACAAAAATTAACACTGAGCTAATTACTCTAAGAAAAGGATTACTCACCAAGTGGGCCCCCTTGGATGAGTATCCACTAAAACTAATACAAACTCAAATACTCAATTTCAGACTATCATCTCATTCATTGAAAATTATGTAAAAATAGAGTAATCAGCATGGTTGTATGGAAAAAAATAAAGAATGCTCAATACATCAATATCATCTTTCAACAATCAGTAACTAAGGGCTGAACTCCCTAGAAGGAGATTCAAATCCATATTTATCCACTAGCTAAATAGAGCAGTCCACTCCCACTAACTAGGAGGATGCCATTTAGGGAAAGCAAGAAAAGAGTGGCAAAGCGGTTATGCCTGTAGGGAATCCAGTCAGACATGCATGCCTAAACATGGACTCAACGTTGTAGTAACGCCCGCGATTGCTCAATGCCATAAATACAAGGTGGTTACAATTGTCTACCATGGGGAATCTACCACCATCGCTCTTCAGTTGACTCCTTTGAATGATTCCCCTACAGATCATATGTTGGTTTCCTTTCCCAACTTAGCATCCACCAATTGTGTCATGCATGGCAATGTCAGTACGCATAATAATTGCACATCTAAAATCACCTTGGAGAAAATTCATCAATCACATGCAAAATTAATATAGATAATCTGCATAATATGTTAATGTCATTGAAACTTCACAAGGATAGGATAAACCCATTGTCAACGGTTTGAGGGAAAAATTATACAAAATATTAACTTTGGATGACTAAAGTTCATGATAATGCCAGCAAATGAACTATAAATTCTACCCAAGTTTTAACCAAAAACTAGGCTCATCATCCCCCCAACCTAATGTCTTGCTAGTCCTCCAGCAGTGGAAGGGTTATTCTTTTGTTTGGTTAAGGCTCTAAATTTTGCAACCACAAGCTAGCCAACATTTGTTGCTACAATATGTGAGTTTGGATTCCAATAAAATCCTCCCAGTCTATCAAATTTGTTCCACCTTATCCTTTTTGTATTAGCATCATGTTGGTAGAATCTGTAATTTGGTACAGGCCACATAAGAATGGGTGGTTGGAAGGTTAGGGGAAGCAAAAATCTCCCTTTACTCTACCAAGTTGATGTACATATCAATTCTCTTCAAGGTCGCAGCATAGTTATGAATAGAATGGGGCTCAACTTGTTTCAGTTCATCTGTTAAACTATACCATCTCTAAGCTAGATATCCTCTTATGAGCTCCTCTTTTGTTGTCGTTTTAACCTCATACTCAATATAGATAGCTTCAATCTAGGGCATGATTCTGTTACCATAGCTAGGTTTGAGGAGCATCTTGAGCCATTCTCTGTGGATATCCTTTGGGTTACTTGACTCGGCCCTAATGGGTAAGGGGATATTGGATTCCAATCTTCTATAAGCACTTTTTTGCTCACCCGAATTAATTTCATTTTGTGCCCAGGACATAAATGCTCTCAGCTAAGCATCCCCAACATATAGAAATAGGTTCCAATCATGATCCTGTGTGACAGCGTAATTGTGCAAATAAAATTCACATAACAGATTTTTCATCTCAAGGGAAGCAATTTTGTAGGCATTGAAGAATTCAACAGGAGTTTCAATGGAGGGATTTAAGTCTGAAAAAATCTTTGATAACCTGAAGGAGAGATATTTCTCTTTCAAGTGCAGGGCATAAACCCTTGCAGGAGCTTTGCATTCAAGAATTTGTGGCACTAAGGTCACAATGTTATCGACTTTCTTCTTCAAAGTAGTGATTTCCTCGTTTTTCTCCTCAATAATCTCATCCCTCACTTGGATTTCCTTTTTCAACTTCTTCTTCTCCTGTTTCCATTCTCTCTCCCTCCTTTCTATTTCTTTCCATATATTTAAAATTGTTGCATAAATTGTAAAATTAGGAGGGTTATGAATACCTACCAATGTTTTTGTTGATGGTTGCTCCCCAAATGACACTATTTGCATGGACTCAGGTTGTTCAGTTGTCTGCAGTTGCAGGGGTGCTATTCCTTCATCTCTTCTTGCTGCAGGATCTCTTGTTCCTGTTCATGGTCTTGTTCCAGTTCTTGTTGTGCTTCTTGTTGTGGCTGTAGGAACTCTGGCCCCTATTCTTGATTTTGCTGCAGAAACTTCTGCTCATCCTCAAACTCCTCTGCGATACTAGCAAGGTCTGCCAACATCAATTTTACTACTTCCTCAGAGATGTATTCTCTCATTTTCTCAACCTATTCTCATTCCACTGAAGTTTCGGTGTCCGCATATGATGTCTCATCATTCCTATGGTTTTCTTGTGAAGGTTCATAAAAAGCTGGTCCAACAGGTTTTGATTTCCCAAAGACGCCCTTACATTTCCCTTTAGCTATAGGATGAATAGGGTCAGCCTTTCTTTTCCTAGCACTTGGCACCTCTTTTTCTACATGTTGGGTTTGACCTTTTTATTTTTCTTTTCTTGCTTCAGCTTTTCTCTTTCGTGCCCTAGTTCTTATTAGGGTTTGCAAGGGGACATCGTCATCAGAGTCAGACGAAGTGCTTGCTTTTTCTGAATGTTTTGTTTTAGAAGAACTAATTTTTATGGCCTCCTCTACTACTGTAGGAGGATTCGTACTAGAACTGGTACCATAAATTGAAGCACCAGAGGTAGCTTTAGCTATGCTTAATATTCTGCTAGACCTACGAGATTGAGGTATAATCCTAGGTAGAAAATGCTCAACATTGGAAAATTCTTCTTGAAAGTAATTTTGATTAACTTGAACAAATTCCTCCCAAGTCATTCCAGACACATCATGCAAAGATTTATTAACTAGAAATTTTATCAAGAAGTGGGAGACAAAGTTATCCCTACCTTTCTTGGTCTTAGCTGCCATAATGGAGAGGAGATTGTATAGGACATTAGGCACATTCATCCTCCTTCCGTGCCACATGTGGCTTAGGAGCTTAAAGTGTACTGAATGCAAGTTTGATAATCGTCCCTCACAGGTGATATACCTTATAATGTGCACAGTTGCCTGCTTCCATGGTTTAGGCAGAGACATTCTTTTTGTGCCCTATTTGTCAACGCTAATTGGTGGGTCTCTATGTACTATGAATTCTGCTCTAGTCGACCTGGCATCCCTAGAGGTAGGATAATGCTTGCCATCAACAGGTAACCCTGAAATTTCCACAATTCTCTCTTCAAGTGCCACCACTTCTAACCCTTTTACCGTGGCTTTTCCTTCGAAGAATGTTTGGGTGAATTCAAGTGCAATGCCCTCGTCAACGCCAATCCAACTTCATGAAATAGTCGAACCATCCACAGTGTTGAATTTTTTCCAAACATTGCGAATCTAGCAACAATGCGCTATGAACCAAGGGCTCATTCAGAATTAAGCCCCCCCATTTTCTGAAATCGCTATCACTCAGCGAAATTTCCTTCCCCTGCAATTTTTGTTTTGAAAGCCACCACCTTTCTTGCTAATTTTTTACTGCTAGAGTTGATTGAATTCCCTTCTTTGTCTCTGATTTTTACCATTTACTACTTGTTTTTGACATTATGGCAAGGAAATTAAGGTGAGGAAAGAGGTGATAAATGAGGGTGATAATGGAAAGAATTGGCGGCTCAGTTACCATCACTTCACACATGCGAATTAGATTTTCAAATCAACTTGTTTAAATTTTCTGACGTAGCCAAATTATGATTTGATGTACGGGCAGTTTATTTGCAATTTTTTTATTCCCCCCTAGCCTAATTTTGGACGTGTGTCACATATGTGGGAAGGGAGTGGCCACTTGACAGGAAATGATGACATATTATGCAATCACCTATAATAATGTGTGATGATTAAATAAATGCGACTAAAAAGGTAATTAAGAGATGAGAATTACCGCATACATACCTAATCATGTGAAGGATGAATTGTAAAGATCGAGAAGAGAAATTATCAATTTTCCTTTTTTTTTAAATGATTGAGCAATTAATCAAAAGAGTGAAGTGAAGTGGAGTGAGGTGGAATGAAATGATGGAAGAGAGAGAAAGGTGGTATGAATGGACAAATGGGTGGATGGGTGAAGAAATGGATTTCCACTAAGGTGGAAATTTTTATTATGAAAAAGTGCATACCTTAATTTAGCCAAAAGGTGGGACACTTGGTTCACCAACTTCAACTATAGGAAGCTTGTGTATTGAATGTTGAATGAGTTGTTGCAGGGGCCCTTCCTTAGAGGTTGGCTCAAGTAGCTTGATTTTGTCAGGGCTAATGATGGTGGGATGAACAACTCCATTAGGAAAGACTTTGGAAATGTCGAATGGTCCTAACCACCTTGTCCACAACTTCTCTGCATTTCCCTAATGCTTTAGGTTATATGACAATACCCAATCACTTGGTGGAAACTCATTTTCCCAATCATGCCATCTCATCTTCGGATTTTGCACTACTTCAATGTGGTGCAAGGCTACCCTTCTCATCTCATTTGGAGCATTTGGTTGCATGACCAAAATAGGAAAATGGGTCAAGGTTTCCTTGGAAAATGTCCTGCAATAGCCTTCTGTCCATTCAACATCTCTTGCTAGGTGAGAGTACAAGGGAAATTGGTCTTCCTTAGTGGTAGCATTAAGTTTTCTATAATCAACACAAACTCGCCACTTCCCTCCTTTATTTGGCACGATCATCAATAAAGTCATCCACTGGCTATCTAAAGTGAGGTAGATAAATCCAGCAGCTATCAATTTTTGCAGCTATGTTTTAACAACTCTTCCTAACGTAGGGTTGATCCTTTGTTGAGGTTGCCCTACTAGTTGACAATCGGTTCTAATGTAGATTTTTCGAATATAGAACTTAGGATCTGGTCCCTTCATATCACTGTAGTTCCATGCAAATGCATGTTGATAAAATTGCTACAATCGTTTGAGTCCATATGGCGCCATGGCATGGAACATGCTCGTTGCTGTAGGAAGTTTCTCTTCAGATGGAGTGGCTACAAGAAGAGTGGTTGCAGGAAATTCAAGGGGAAGCGTCTGGAAAGAAGTAGAAGATGATGCACGCTCCTCTTCATAACACTTCTGGATTATTCTAGATAACACCTCTTCCTTGTCTTGAAACTGCAAGAAGGAACTTCTACCTAACAATGTGAAGTGCACCATCGAGTTAACTTCTTTGGTTCCCTCATTGTCATGTGGCCATAGAGAGAAAATCATGGGGTTAGTTGGATGCTCCGATGAATCTATAATTTCTACATTACCAAGATCCATAGTGGAATCATTAACAAGCTGCAGGTCAGTAGGAGGAGGCCTCATGCATGCAACTTTTGGTTGTTGCAGGACATGCTTGGTCATCGCATTAATCGTTGCCCCTGAATCACTCAGGGAATTGTTTACTTGAATCTCATGGATAATAGCTACTACATGATTGTTTGGATTACTATACTTGGAAAGGGTCTCTTTTCCAAGCATGCTGCCAACAAACTGTCTCATTTCATGGACTATAGTTGAGTATTTTTCCTTCTTTTCTGCCTCCTTAAGATAAGCTTCCTTGATTGTTCTGCCATGTATAGGGACATCCTTTATGGCCTGAAATAGGGATGTTTGAATACCCATGATGTTGAGAGTTGCATCCTCCTTGCCTTTCTCATGCTTGGCAACTTCCAATTCCTAAGGGAATGGTAGCTCTTGTTCAGGATGGTTAGGTATTGTTGGCTGAATAAGATCATTCAAAGGTTCCTGATTCTCTTCCATAGGTAGCTCAATGATGATGGGTGTGGAAGGAGTGGATACAGTATTTTCTAAACACAAGTGAATATCATATGCAGGGGATTGGCTTGAATCAGCAAGGCATATTGGTTGCAGCCGTGGTGTGTTATTTAGGTAGGGTGTAGGCTGAGCTGGTGGTTGAGTAAATATGTGTGCATTAGCAGGTGGAGGCATTATAGCAAGCTATTGGGATTGAGAAAATAGTTGCATGAAACTGTCTACCTAGTTTGGACTAGAAAAAGATAATGGAACTGATAACATACCTTGTTTTGGAACCCAGGGCTTCCTTTGTGCACCAAAGTAGACTTGATCTTCCTCAGGCGGAATCTTGTTGTCAATGTCAAATGCCATCTTGCATCTACAGTCCTTATGTTTGTCTTTGGCTTGAAGTGTACCTAGCTGAGTAGCTAGGTTGTTTGAAATATCTTGCTTGAAATTTGTTAACACATCAGTGGTCTCCATCCTTGGAACTCCATAAGTTCTCTCCTCTTTTGAGGCTATCCTGGAATAATCCTAACATTTTCCCTTGATATCTTCCCAAGAGACTTGAGTGATATCTCCTCCTACCATCGAGTCCAGAGCATCAGTATAACTCTCACTGATTCCTGAAAAGAAAAAAATCTTATGAGATTCTTCATTAGGTGCATGGTGTGGAGATTCCTGCATGCAGGATAGAAGCCTTGAAAGATAATCTTCCAAGCTCTCATCTTCCTTCTATTGCATCCAAGAGGTATCACTACCCCAACAATATTCCTTGTACTTTCCAAATAACTTTGTCTTCATGTCCTGCCAAGTGTCCTTGGCATTTCTGTGTATACTCATGAACCATCCTAATGCAGCTTCTCTCAAAGTGGCAGGTAGTAGCTCAATCTCAGGAGCATCAGTGGTGTAGTCATGATCCTGACAGAGTAGGTCATATTCAAACAAGAAGGTATCACCCATGTTTTTTTGATAGATTTTCAGGGCAAAGGCTATCAATCTGATTTTGGGTGTTCAATGGAAGCTTCAAAATTAGTCAAATGGTTCTTCTTCTTCTTTGTTTTTGGGTAGAATTGGGATCTCAACTTTTTGCAGTATCAACTTCGCATCAACTAGCTCACACAAAGAATGAGAAAAAGAACAACAAATCACTATTTGCCTATACAAGAGGTATTCTAAGAACAGTCTGGAAGAAATGCTATAACAGAAAAATTAGCAATGACTATAAAGAACCTCCTAGCTTGACACCATCCTTGGCAATAGTGCCAAAAATGTTAGCCTCCAACAAGGGTCTCCTAATTGGGCTTCTATAGCCATGATTCAGAGACTGGATGTCTAACCTGAATAGCTATTTGACCATCATGGAGGTGCATTTAACTTGTCAACCCAGGGACCTAGACTTGAAATGGGTCAGCATTGTATGTGCACTAGGAATTCCTAAGTAGCCATCTCTAATCTATGGCTAAGAAACACACAATACTAAAAGTAAATTGCATGAAGGAAATAAAGCAAAAGCTAAGCATTAACCAGTGACTATGCTAAATTGAGATGCATAACAAGAATAAAGATCTGGGCGAATAGATAGGAAATTACTGTCTACTTTGGCTACAGGAATAGACACAAAATGGACTTCTAGTGGTTGCAGGAATAGTCAATACTAGATTTTGAACTAAGTATAGAAATTAACACTAAGCTAATTACTCTAAGAAAAGGATTACTCACCAAGTGGTCCCCCTTGGATGAGTATCCACTAAAACTAATACAAACTAAAATACACAATTTCATACTGTGTGATCGATTTTTATGCGTGTTAAATATGTAAAACAAATGAATCAAACACACCAATAAGACATTATATCAAAAACAAAATATTAAAATAATAGAGATGCAAACTCAGTATCTTGTTATCGATGTCGTCCTATTTTCCTCTATCTCCAGTGTTTCTGTTGATTCTAGCTAGCTCTCAGATTTTACGCTAGGCTCAACAAACGGTCGTCCTGGAGAACGAGATTGAATATGAATGCATGTAATGCTAAGACATGATTATTCTAATGCTAAACATGATTGCTAAAATAAAATATTATGATAATGCTATGAAATATTAAAGCTATAATGACAATGCTAAGATGCTAGAATGCTAGAATGTAATTAATCTCTAATTCATCTGTTTTATCTTGTAACCATTGCTTGGATTTGCAGTACTATTTATAGAGTTTTTGAAAGCTTCTGATTTGTTGATATGATCAACGACTGTGAAAATTCCTGGAAGATCGAACAGTTGAAGATGGATAAGACTAAAGAAAAACAAAACAAAACAAAAAGAAATATTTGTTTTCTTTTCTATAAAAAGAGATAAGATGAGATAATAAAGATTAATTGTAAAAAAATCATCTTTTTGTGAGATTATGGAAATATTTTGAAGAAGATAAATAATGAATTATTAAATTCAATTATTCATTTATAGGTGACATGGAGATTTTTCTTAAAATAGAATATTTACCCTAGGTTTGAAGAATAATGGAAGATTTCATAATTAAATAAAATACTTAATTATGATTTTGAAAAGATATGGAAGATATTTAATTAAACTTGTAAATAAAATTAATTAAATAAAATATATAATTAATTAGAAGAAGAATTCGAAAAGAAATATCTAAATTTAATTAAATCAAAAAGACTTAATTAAATTAAAAAAGTGATAATTAATTAAAATAAATAAAGTGTATTTATTTATTTAATCAAGTGGACATATGAATGTGAAATAATTAAATAGAAATCGATTTATTTAATCATGATAGAAGAATACATTGAATGAACAATATAATTAAATTAATTAAATTTAATCATATGTAGAAGACTTTTAGAGAAATTAATTAAATAATAAATATTTAATTAAATGCTAGGATTAATCAGACATGACCAATTTTATGCATATACATTTTGCCCCTCTTTGAAGTGGTGTGAAACACATTGTTTCAAAGAAAGTATTCCTGCTTTTGAAATTTGTTGTGTTTGATTTTGCCTCTTGATCTAAATTTTTTTAACCGATATGCCCCTAATCTGATTCTGATATGTTTCTGATTGGAAGATGTTGTTGATGTTAGTGATGCCCCCTCAGGAGATAAATCACTGATGATGATGTGAGTTGTTGATAATGTTTGAAAATTTTGATTTGATGATGAGATTTTGATTTTGATGTGAATTTAGTGATTTAGCTCTCGAAAAATGATGTATAAGGATGCCCCAGTTTAAAAATAAGGTCAAAGTGAGATAAAAAGATAAAAATAAAATAACATGCCACAAAATCCCACCTTTGTTTGACCTTTTAAAGGTAAAAGGGAAGAAAAGGACAAGTCATTTTCACCTTTTGACTTTGAGAAACCTTGTGCTTTGATAATGACTTAGCGAGATGGAGATTCCTTACCACAAACATAGATTTGAGCAGGCCCGCTGATACCAGAGACCAGCTGCATATGGACCACCGATGAGTCGATCCAACCCCTTTTGCGTTGAAATTTTCTATTTTGAATCAATTTTTGATGTTTTTTTTCGCGGATTTAGATGTTTATAGGCCGTTTTTGCGCTTTTAGGAAGTGTTTGAGCGCTTTCTATGTTTGTTTTCATTTTCGTTGTAAAATCCAGTTTAGCGAATCCGATAGATAGAGTAGCGCTTATAGGATGCCGCAAGAAAAGTAGTACTTTAGCGCATCTAGGAAATAGTTTAGCACTTTTAGGGTTGTCGCGCATCCAGTGAATAAAATGGTGCTTTTGATTAGAGTTGTAGCGCTTTTAGGGAAATAGCGCATAGAGGAAATGTTTTAGTGCATCTAGGGCACAGAATGACGCATCTGAGTTTGAGGGCATCTAGGGGAAACTTTAGCGCATACAGGGTTTTAGTGCATCTGGGAAAAACTTCAACACATACAAGGTTTTAGTGCATAGAGGCCACAGATTAGCGCTTTTAGGAAATGTGCCTGTTTGATTAAAATGATGATGTTTATTGTGTCTTTGGTCAATAGATATAAAAATTGTCTTGTCATCATGTTGATATGGATAGAAAGTCTGATAAAGATTTGATAACTTTGTTTCCCAAAATAGAAATCAAAGAGTAGATAGCTGATAACTTTGTCTCCCCTGAATGAAAAACAAAGAGTAGATGATTGATATATCTTTTGATAAATTTATTTTCTGTGATAGAAAACAAATAGTAGATGATTGATTGAAAACATATTTGCATTCGTGATGAAAATACAAATAGGATGATGTTTTGATTGTTGATAAATTTGCATTCTTGAAAAAGAAAACAAATAGTAATTGATGATAGAGCAGATTGATGGGATATTCAAATAGATAAATTATGCACTGATTGCATGATATGAGTCACCTAGATAGAATACTTAATATGGGTCACTTGATATGGGTCACTAATATGGGTCATTGATAGATAGACATGAGTTGAATTGATTTGCTTGATTGAGATTGAATCATTGATATGATGTTGATTGATTGTCCTTGTGATAACCAAAAATAGGGGGTTTTCAAAAACCTCTAGATTAGGGAGTGTCACTCGATGGCGTGGGATTGAATGCCAGAGTTGACACCAAATGTTATAGAGCTGATAGTGATATGTGGATTGGGATCTTTGTTGTCCATGCCTCTGATTCGGGTCAACAGGGAACTATTGACCGCGCTAGCAAAGAGGTGGCATTCGGAGCATAACACCTTTCATCTGCCGATGGGTGAGTGATTGTGACTCCTGAGGATGTTCACAGGATTCTGGGTATTCCAGTGGTAGGCGCCCTTGTGTTCTATGATCACAAGGAGCTAGGTGGTACTGATGCACTGAGGAGAGTATATGGCGATGTAGATGTAGCGGGGTATTGGGTGCCATGGGCAGACTTCAAGGGGTATCCAGCCTTACCTGCAGTTTTGGATGCATTTATTGGAGGTCTCATTTGTCCAGATCGCTAGTCAAAGGGACTATCAATGGAATGGGGGAGGATCTTTGAGCAGATGATGGTACAACCATAGAGATATGCTTGGGGGAGCTGCATGTTGGCTCATCTATTTCATGACTTACATCAGGTGGTTTACAAAGGTTTGGCTAGTTTATCATGTGGTGTTACACTCCTCCAGATCTGGGCATGGGAGCATATTGTTGTGACGAGACCATCTTGTCCTAGAGTCAAGCCACTAGGCAGGCCATACATGTATGCATATTCTATGTTTCTTGTCCAACCCAAGCTGGGTAAGTTGGATTACTGGAGATGGTACCTCAATGATATGGATGCAGTGATATGGTAGTCATACACGGATTGCAAGCCATGGGATACAGATCATCTAGAGATGCCATTTGTAGGTATTCCTTGATTTTTGATAGGGAGGACCCCATTCATCATAGAGAGATTCCTGGCATTACGGGTGCAACAACAGTTCAGATTTACACAGGGGATGCCTCAGGGTGTTGCTCACTATGCACAAAGCAAGGATGAGGTGGGATGGGGACCTTGCATTTCATATCATGTAGCATATACAGAGTATACTTCTTTAGCGCCCGAGGCATGGGATGATAGGAAAGATATTGTTGATGCTGGTATGTCTGATGAATACTTGGTTTATTATCATACACATCCATTTCCACAGTTGACATGTCCAAATGAGCCAATGCCCATTTTGGTGGAACTGCCAGGGGGTAGGAGACAGGAGGATGTAGCAGGGGGTGAGCAAGCAGTTGGTGGAGGAGAGGAGGCAGATAGTGGAGAGGAGGAGGAGAGCTCAGATGGGGATGATGGTGGAGATGAGGGGCGAGTGCCAGTGAGACCGAGGCCAGAATTTTTGGGCGGTGTTCAAATCATGTAGAGGTTGAGGACTAGGATTGGGTGGAGGACAGTGATCAGGGTTGCCTCCACATCACAGCAGGGACAGATAGATAGTCTATAGGCCCAAGTACAGACACTGCGGGGTCAGCAGGCACAGTTACAAAACTAGTTGGCTCAGGCACAGAGTATGGCAATGCAGTTATAGGCACAACTTGCGCAAGCACAGGCACAGGCACCTCCTCCTGCCCCAGACCCACAAGTAGCCCAGTTGATAGCAGAGAGGGATTCCCTTAGACGGAGGGCAACAGAGGTAGAGGGTGTTGCGCAGAGACTCATGGGCACTGTGGAGAGTGTGTTGTTGTGAGAGGCCATTGCAGAGGGCTTTTAGATGGTGAGAGAGGTTGAGTACTATCGAGTCCGATATGAGGAGTTGTGTGCTCCTAAGTGCAGAGAGCCTTTCCCACAGTCCCACAGTAGGAACAGGAGTAGGACATGGACAGCTACACAGAGCATGGTTACCGGGCCTCGACGGGATCCAGATGCAGGGACTAGTGGCAGGCTACCATCCTCGAGATTAGCTCCATCAGGGGGTTCCACTAGCCAGCCTTGATTGATGGATGCAGGATTATTTGATGTATATCAGATTCTTGGAGCATGTATACTAATTTTGATCATATCTCATATATCTGTGTAGACTTTTCAGTTTCATTGGACTGTTGGAAATTTGTATGTATTTTTGATGAGCGATGATATGCAACGGCGATGAGTTTGGATGATGTGTTGCATTTTCCATTATGACATGAGATGGATATGCATTTATTTCCTTATTATGTGATATGGATTTTGATATATAGTTTTGATGATTTACTGACTAATCATGATTTACAAAAGGAATTGATATGATAATGATATGATGATGATGAAATATGATGTGTACTAATGATCTCATGTAGGTGGATGATGATGATAAAAATTGACATGTGTTGAAATGATGTATGTCTTGCTAATGATGTGGAAATGTAATGTTTTGTATGAAATATTTTTGTGCTTTGATTTTTCAAATGCCATAAATGATGATGATGTGATGGATGTTGTATTTATGAAATGCAACATAAATTTGTAGTATGATATGTGATATGAATCCAATGTTGTATGAAAAATGAAATAATATGGAAAATGAGAAATGATAAAAGATGCAAATGATAAATGAAAATGGTATGATAAGATGATAATAAATGATATGAAATGTAACGAAATGAATAAGAAATGAATGATGAGATGATAAAATGAACTGAAATGAGATGGGATGATAAAATGAAAATGTAATGTAAAATGATGATAAATGATAAATGATAATGGTATAAGAATATGACAATGATAATGATGATAAAATGATATGAAGCAAATGAGTAAATAATAATATGATAAAATGTAATGATATGGAACATAATGATGAAATGTGATGAAATGAGACAATAAAATGAAAATGTAGTAATATGATAAGATGAAAATGGAATACAACTATGTAAAATGAAAATGACATGGATATAAAAAAATAATGGATAAGATGATAATGAAAGTGATATGAAAATGCCTAATGAATAAATGAATGATATGAAATGATAAAGGATCAAAATGATAAGAGAATGAAACAAAGATGATCAAAATGAGAATGATCAATGATATGCAATGAAATGATATGAAATATGATAAATGAAATGATAATGTATCATGAAGGATAAATAAATGAGAAAGGATCTAAATTATATTAAAATGAATGACAATGAAATGATAATAAAATGAGGATGAAACAAATGTCTGAGTGTCCTCCACAAATAGTCCAAAGAGACATGACAACCGTTGATGTGTCTGTTCAACCTTTCAAAACTCTAATGTGAATCCAATATGCAGATATGTACATTGATCTAAATGAAATGCAACTAAATAAAACCAACCATTTGTTGAGCCTTTGGGTATCTTTCTTGAATCATCATAGAGCCTTATAAAATGTTGAAAGTATGTACAAGCATCAGAGGGGAAATTAGCACCAATGATGACCTGAGTACAACTTTCATGATTTTTGATATAGAAAGCGAACACAAGCATCGAGGTATAATTGAACCGAGATGACCTGAGCATTTCTTGCATAAACAAACAAAGACTAACCACTTTCTGATGCAAATGTGGAACTATCATCAATGATATGCTTTGGAAATCATGTCTTGTGACATATTTGCACCAAATCGATAGTTAACCTCAAGACAGCAGACAAAGAAAAATCATCCTCTTTCCTTGCCACTCTAGTTCAGTACATCATTGAGTGTGCTCCAAAGAGATGATATCAAAAAATCAAACAACCATTGTTCAAAATGTAAAACTGATATTCCAATAATTATTCAGATTTTAGATCATCCAGATATGAGTCATAATATGGTATTTTGCTTGGAAAAACCGTTGTGCTATGGGTCAATGATTAGATAGTTGTTCATAGGATTTGATTGTTTGTGCGCATGATTGGATTTTATGTCATTGTCAAGCTGTTTTGGTAGGACCTGAAAGTTGATTTCCCCAGAGTATGTCAATGTTTGCCCCCAGTATTTGACACAACTTGCTGAAATGAATATGTACGATGGTCAAGCCATGGTAAGATGTTATCACTCTAGGAAAATGGTGGCAACGTGATGCGGGTACGACCCTAAAATGATGGAAATATGTACAAAAATGAAGGCTGAAAAGCTAAGTGCAAAACATGAACTAATAGATGGATAGCTACAAATAGTGAAGAGCTACAAATAGCGTCTATTTGCTAGATTTTCACTATTTGTATTTATTGCATTTTTTTTATTTCTTTTTGATTTTTTTTGTATTTTTCTTGTCAATAGACTGCCTGTTGCTAGGTTTTCACCCTATGACAATTGATTTGATTTTTATTTTTTTAGTCGCTATCAAGATGCCTGTTTGCCAGGTTTTCACTAGGGTAACCATTTTTTTAGGACTTTTTCTACTATTTTTGTATGTTTTTCAGGACTTTTTCTGATTTTTTTGTATTTCTTCAGGACTTTTTTGATGTTTGTGTATTTTTTCAAGACTTTTTCTGATGTTTGTGTATTTTTTTAGGACTTTTTATGGATGATGATAACTGCTTCAGACAATACTTTTTCAGATGCATGTTGTTGATGGGTTCATCAAACGGATCCCCTTTTGGCATTGACAACTTGTATGCTCCTGAACCATATACTACTATGATCACATATGGACCCAGCCAATTAGGTTCAAACTTTCCTTTCTTCTCTCTGTCTTGCTGATTGCATGGGTTCTCTTTTAGAACAAGATCACCAACCTGAAAGGTACACAATTTCACTCTATGATTATATCTATGAGACATCATTTGTTGGTATGCTTTCAAATGATCAGTTGCTCGTTATCTCTTTTCATCAAGAAGTTCGAGTTCTTGTAGTCAAGAAACTTTGTATTCATCATCTGTGATTAGACCTTTCAGAGATACTTTAAGTGATGGAATCTCAACCTCTAAAGGTAGGATGGCTTCTACTCCATAGACAAGAGAAAACGATGTTGCTCCTGTTGGCATTCTGATGCTAGTTCTATAGGCCCATAATGCGGGATTAAGTTGAATGTGCCAATCTTTCCCTGCATCATTCACAGTCTTCTTCAATATTTTCAATATTGTTTTATTTGAGGCCTTTGCTTGGCCATTCCCTTGTGGATAGTAGGGTGTTGAATATCTATGTTGAATATGGAATCTCTCACAAAGTTCATCAACATCCTGATTCTTGAATGGTCATCCATTATCTGTAATGATGGAGTTGAGAATGTCATATTGACAAATGAGATAGTTGAGTATGAATGATGAGATTTTTTTTCTGGTGACTTTAGTGAGAGGTATTGCCTCAATCCACTTGGTAAAATACTCTATCACTGTGATGATGAACTTGTGTCCATTTGATGATGAAGGATGAATCTTTCCAACTAGATCCAATCCCCATTGAGAGAATGGCCAGGTTGGTATGAATAGTTGTAGTTCCTGTGCTGGTGCATGAATGAGATTTCCATGCATCTAACATTTAGAGCACTTTTTTACAAAAGTGAATGATTCCCTCTCCATTGTAGGCTAGTAGTAACCCATTCTAATTAATTTTTTGGATAAGGTCAGTCCACTTGAATGAGTACCACAAATGCCACCATGAACTTCTTGTAAAGCCTTGTCAGATTTTTCACGTTCAAGGCATCGAAGTAAAGTACCATCAAGACCGTGGTGGTAGAGGGTGTCAGCGATGAGGGTATAGCGAGAGGATTGGTGGATGAAGTTTTACTTTTGGTTATGGGATAAGTCAAGTGGTAAGATGTCATATTTTAGGTAGGAATAAATCTTTCCATACCAAGGTGAATCAGATCCTACTAAATGGCAAATGATTTGGATTTCAGGTGTGTCATAGGCAGGAGTAAATGATTGTTCCACCAAAAATTCGTAGCAAGCCTAATTTTCTGGGAGTTGTAACAATGAAGCGATTGTGGCCATAGCGTTAGCTGCCTTGTTATCAAGCCTTGGAATTTGTATGAACTTGATGTTTACAAAGTATTTCTTGAAATTGTCAACCATTTTCTTATATGGCAACAGTTTGTCGTCTTTAGTCTGATAATCATCATTGATCTGGTTAATGACTAACTGTGAGTCACCGTAGACTTGTAATTTTGTGATTCTCCATTCCAATGCTATTTTGAGTCCAGTTATTAATGCTTCATATTCAGCTATGTTATTAGTGCATGGAAACATTAGCCGATACGACCGAGGAATGGTATTTCCTTGAGGAGTGACAAAGAGTATGCTTGCCCCCGATCCATGTTGAGTAAATGAACCATCAAAATATAATGACCAAAGTTGCTTTGATTCTGTCATGAAGACATCAGCATCTGGAAATTCAATGTGCATGGGATGCTTTGCTTGTAGGGGTGCTTCAACCAATTGATCAGCAATAACTTGTCCTTTGATTGCTTTGCGATCAATATAATGGATATCAAACTCACTTAAGATCATGACCCATTTCGCTAGCCTTCCTGTCAATTTAGCTTTGCTTAATAGATACTTGAGTGGATCAATTTTTGCAACAAGATTGATGTATGAGTTAACATGTAGTGTCGAACATTTTTTGAAGCAAAGACCACAGCTAAGTGTAGTTAAGTTCATGACCTGTTAATGTTTGGTTGATATAATAGATTGCATGTTCCTTTCATGTGGAGTCGTCTTGTGCTAACAATGCCCCCAAAGATGTCTCTATTGCAGCAATGTATAAGATGAGTGGTTTGTCTGGATTTGGTGGTACTAGAACTAGTGGGTTCATTAGATACTGCTTGATTTGTTGAAAGGACATTTCACACTTATCATCCCATTTTAAAGGAACATTTTTATGCAATAGGTGTGTGAAGCGTAGGCTTTTATCCACTAGTTGTGCAATGAACCTTTGTATAGATTGGAGTCATCCCTGTAGTGACCTCAACTGACTGATATTCTTTAGTGGAGGCATTTCCATGATTGCTTGTACTTTGGTGGGATCTACTTCAATCCCTTTTGTTGAAACTATGTATCCCAAGAGCTTTCCAGATGTGACTCCGAAAACACATTTCTTAGGGTTGAGGCGAACTTTGAACTTTTCCAACCTTGCAAATATTTTGGATAATATCTTGAGATGTCCTTCTCTTGTGTATGATTTTTCCAATACGTCATCGACATAATCTTCCATGAATGTGTGCATCATGTCATGAAAAATTGTAGTCATAGCTCTTTGATATGTAGCCCCAACATTATTTAAACCGAAAGGAATGACGTTCCAACATTAAGTCCCCCATGGACATGTGAAAGTTGTTTTGTCCCGGTCTTCAGGTGCAATCTTGATTTGATTATAACCAGAAAAACCATCCATTAGTGAATACATGGAATGGCCAGCCGTCAGATCTACTATGGTATCAATGCTCGGAAGAGGGAAGACATCCTTAGGACATGCCTTATTAAGATCTCTAAAATCTATGCATACTCTAACATTTTTTTCAGGCTTGGATACAGGAGCAATGTTGGAGATCCATTCTGCATAATCAATTGATCTTATAAATCCCACATCGAGGAGTTTCTTAAGTTCTTCCTTAACTAGTAGTGCAACATGAGGATGCATCTTTCTAAGCTTTTGTTTCACAGGTTTTACTCCTATTTTAACAGAAAAGTGATGCATTATAAGATCAGGATCAAGACCTAGCATGTCTGCATAAGACCAAGCAAAGTTGACTTGATTTGTTTTGAGAGATTCCATGAACTCAGGTACTTTATCTTTCATTGATGCAGCTAGCTGTAGAATCCTTGGTTTTTCTGTAGTTTCAAGATTGATTGCTTTTGTAGGCTCAATCAAGACGGGCGATCGCTCATGATAGTGCTCTGGGAGAGTGTCAAGCATCCCATCATCTAGTGCCTTAAAAATGTTTTCACCATCTGATACGCTCTTTGTTTTATCTTTTGCTTGATCTAACACTGCCAGACTCTGGTTTTCACCATTAGATCTTTCTTTTTTATTTTTATTTTTGCAGCTTGATGACTGGACACTCTCCTGACTAAGGATCTTATGCTAAAAATTGCCAGTGGAACAATCATTTACGTCTTCTACGGAAAGGAAGTTCACGATAGATTCGTTGGTTGGAAACATAGGTATATCAAGAGGTTGAGATAGATCCCAATCAATGAGATTGGGATGCATTAGTGGTAGCAGGTCATTAAGCTGTGAGAAATCGGCTATGGTTATGGTCATAACGGAGGTGTCTGTAGGATCCAAGGTATGCGGTAGGTCAATGACGGTATTGTCCTCATGATAGTCTTGTTCAATTAAATCTAACTCGGTATCACTAGAATCATAGTCGCATTGTAGTTCAGATTCGTGTGGTTGGATCCCTAAGCCTTCTCCTTTGATTAGAGTTGGGGTATACTTGTGTATCACATCAACCTGTTTGTCCCTCCAGAATTCATCATTATGGATGGTATCCCATTCGTATTCTCCAAAGTCTATGTTAGAGTTATTATCGATGAAATTCTGAATTGTTGTCAAGCATGCTTCCCTTGGATCATAACTTTCTTGCAATGTGAGTACAGTATCATTCAATTGTTTGGATGTTATTTCTTTCGAGCTAGTATCATAGCCTAGTCTTGTTCTTTTGCAGCAAGTCTTGGTAGGTGAATAGGCTCAACTACTCCTTTTCTCTTTCTGATAGGACCATTACCATCATAGCCCATCTTTTGCATGGTTGAGTATCCTTTACCATATTGATCTGTTGGTAGCTTGACATCTAGAACTGCTTCATCTTCATCTTCATCTCTATAGAGCCATTTTAGCATTTCGCTATCCTCGGGATCTTCCATTGGGAATTTCTCCTTGATAAATTGTCCATTAAACTTTGTGATTGGTTCCGTCGGTGATTGTGTTGATGTTGATGCTACAAATATTTGATGTTGTGTGATAGAAGATTGTCCATGTGATCGAGGCGACATAGGAAGATTAGCCAAATAGAGAGAATATTCTCCTACTCCATTATCCTTGAACCATAGTTGCTTGTTAAAGTTTTTGGTTAGCTGATTGATTTGTGTATCAACTTTTGGAGAAGTACTAGTAGGTGCTTCTTGATTGTTGGGAACCAAAGTATCTTGACTAGCTTTAATGTTGGCACAAGTTTGACTGTTTGAATTATCAGCTGGTATTGTGATCTCCCATCCGTCATAAGGAAACTTAAGACATTGATGATATGTGGACAGGACAGCTTGCATTTCATGGATCCAAGGACGACCCAACAAGATGTTGTATGCGAGATCACAATTTAACACTTGACAGAAAGTATTTTTGATAACAGGTTCCACTCTGACTGGTAGCATGATTAAACCTTTGGACACTCTTTCCTCATTGTCATAGGCTTTTATGGTAATCTTTCTTCTGGGATCAATGGAATCCTCAGAAAATCCTCAAGCTCGAATTAATTTCATGGTACATATGTTCAAACCAGCACCTCCATCTATTAGTACACATCTAACACAAAACTTGTGGACCATGACTTCTAAGTATAATGATGAATTATGAGGATGTGTCATGGAAACATCATCTTTTTTGGAGAATGAAAGGCATGTGGGTGAGGACAAGTGTCCTACCATGGCTTGAAATTGGTTTACATCTAGATCGGTGGATATAGTTGTTTCCACGACTTCCTTTTCTAGAATTTCCTTGTGTGCTGGGGAAATCTTTAGAAGTTCTAAAATAGAAATTTGAGCAGGAGTTTTTCCGAGTTGATTGATTAAATCATATCGATGTTGAAGCAGGGGCACAATGGATTTTGAAGGAGCACCTTTTAGGACAACTTTGGCATGTGCCCTTGTTACGTTAACTTCTCCATATTCCATTTTCTCTTTGAATTTTATAACATTAACCCTCTCATCATCAGTGTAGATATGATTGATTATATGCTCATCGATATGATTCACATTTTTCCCAGAAGACTCACCCTTTTGATAGTTGGGTAAAGGATTGTGAAATGTTTGGTGGTCTTCGTTTGATTGTTGGTGTCCTTCTACCTTAATGGTGTCATTTTCTATCAAGTCTTGGATTAAATTCTTCAAGGCTTGACAATTATTCGTGTGATGGCCCTTGCATCGATGATAATCACAATAGTATGTGTCATTCCATGATGGAGGCTTCACACTAGGTTCAAAGTTACGTTGAGGCAGTGGGGTAATAACGTTCTTTTCCATCAAGTCTTTAAGGGTGGACTCTAGAGATTGCCCATACGGGGTAAAAGTTATTCTGTTGGAGAAAAATGAAGATCGTTGTGGATTCGTGTTGGATGTATTTCCTAAGGAATTGTTGTTTCCACGATACCCTTGATTGTTGGTATTACTTTGATTTGGAACAAAAGTTGGATTTTGGTTATTCCTCAGAGGAGGAGGATTGTTTCCTTGATTCGTAACTGAGTTGACATTGTTATAGTTGTTGTTATGAGCAACACTAAGAAAAATTGGCTTAGGTGAGACATGATGTGCATCTACAACACCATCATTCACCACGTTTTTGTTGCAAGTACAAAACCTAGATTTGTCATTATGGTGATTTGAGGAGCTAGGATTGTCTCTATCAAGTTTGATTATCCCCCTTTGGACTAATGCACTTTCAATTGTGATTGCATTTTCAATCAATTTTTGAAAAGAGAGAGGACAATGAAGATTTAGACGATAACTCATCTCTTGATCCAAGCTATTTATGAAGGTAGTGATCTTTTCCTTTTCAAGAACATGGCGTGGATATCTAGCGAGCAATCTTCTCAATCTCTGAAGAAATGTGATGAATGGTTCACCTGGTTTTTTCCTAGCCTTGCATAGATCAATCATGGTTATTTGGTGTTGTATGTTGTAGGAATATTGTGATATGAACTCGTTAATCAATTCCTCAAATGTCTTGACAGGCGGTGTGATTTTTGATAACCATTCCAGCCTCCAAGACTTCTAGGAAACAAGTGCATTAAGTATGTATCCTCATGAGAAAACTCTAGTCATGTTTCAGAAGTCTCTAATATGGTCAATTGGGTCCAATTTCCTATTATAACGGTCAAACTTTGGGATTTCACAATGCTTAGGAAACGAGATCATGTTGAGACGTCGATCAAAGGGGTATGGACAGATGTCATCAAGAGCATATGTATTCATTGTGGTTCCCCCTTGTAGGTCTTTAACTTGCCCTTGAAGTGCCTTAAATTGTTGAGACAAGGCACTAATATCGGTCAAGGGTGTCTCATCAAGATTCCTTTTTAAGTTCTCAGTGTTGAAATCATGAGGCAACTTAGCTCCTTTATCAGCTAGATATAGGAAATATTCTTCTTTGTCGCATTCTAGGAGCTTTTCTATTGTTTTGAGAAATTTTGGATCTTGCTCGGCTTCTCTAACGCGATGCTCTTCTTCTTGTTCATCATCATTATCTTCAAGGGTTTTTCTCAGATCTCTGTCGAAAGTAAACAGATCCTTTGCTCCTTTGGCCATGTTGTCTTCAAAAAGGGGATTTCAACTCACACTATAAAAAGGATCACTATTTTTACCTTCTTCTTGAGTTCTTGGGGTATGATCTTCTTGTTGAATATCTTCCTTCAGTTTATTATATTGTGATCTTGTAAAAACAGGCATATGATTTCAAGATGTTCTTCTAAACCTAGATCCTAGTTTGATGAGTACAACCAATGATGATGTTTTAATCTGATAAGATGAAAATCTTATGATATGACCAAAACTATGTTCCTAATTCGTGGTTGTGGCTTCTAATGATAAAGGATGTCAAAATCCTGTTGGGAGAATTTGAACCAAGAATTTAGAAGTTTGTGATGAAAGATGCACTTGTAAAATTTGATCTTTGTTTTCGAAGAATGATCAGTATATCAAATAGCCTATTTCAACTCACTGAAGTATTTGACTAGGATGTGTCAGATATTCAATAGAAGATTGTGGTATATAATTGAAATCAAGAGGCTGATTGTGATTGTGTCATTGTGAAAGGGCTCTTCTTTGAAAATAGGCTCATGAATCTAGTGGGTCTACAGCGTATTCGTCAATAAATCCCCTGACAAAATCTTGGTACCTATGGAGAAATTTGCGATAATGGAGCAAGACGTTTCGACTCTTGTATAAAAACTTCCTTCGTTGTAAGGTTTTATTATAACCTAGAGGTTTCTTGGGTTTCTTGATTCTATTGGAAATTGACTTCTTGACAAACTTGGTAGATTTCCACTCCCTAAGCATGAGAGAAAATGTTGATATGCTACTGGACCGAGAATGCTATAAACCCAGATCTGTCAAAAACAATGATTCGGGAAAAGTGACAGATGTGCTTTTATGTCACCTATATGTGCTTCAGAAACAAGGATATGTGCCAAAGAAATGGTCAAACGTGCTACAATATGTCCCAGATGCGCTACTCGGTTTCCTATATGTGCTGCAGAAAAAAATGTTGTGACAGTGACCGAAAAGTTTGTTTTTAGAATAGCCAGCGTATGCGCTAAAACACTTAATGCACTAAAACAGACCCTAAAAGCGTTGAATTAACTAGTGAATGAGCTAGAACAGACCTCATATGCACTAGAATATACCCTATATGCACTAAAACAGTTTTTCAAAGGTAACTTTTCGAACAGTTTGTGAGCAGTTTCAACTAAAATTTGACATGTTCATTTCAGATGATCTTTTATCTAAATTAGTATGATTGAAAACACAACAAACACTCTGAAAACATTTGTTTTTAAGTCTTATACTAAACATCAAGTGTATGCTTCAAAAATGTTTTTCAAAAAGTGTTTTCACAAGTTTTACACATGACAGATAGTTCAAGTAGACTCACTCTTAGTACTTAAGTAGGTCATCATAATAATCAACAACCCACATCTTAGAACTGCATCGACTCACACAACCGTGTCACCCCCGAAGGGGCGGCCATGTTTTTGTCTTTTCTAGGCGCATACTTAGAGTGACAGAAGTGGATACTGGATCCCCTGAGTAAACGGTCCTTGGCAGTTATATGGTGAGTATCTTGTGGCCAAATTCTTCCCTCCCCTTGCATTGTGATTATTATGATGTTCAGAAACTGACTTCGGTTAGCTACTACACTAGGTTTGTAGTAAGGGTTTCCGTTCAGTGCGATAATAATAAACTCCCTCAAGAGACCTCCCAACCTTTAGAACAAAGGCTTTGGGGATGGTTATCTTGCACACTACCAGAAAAAGAGGGTTTCCCCTGATTTGCTTTAAATTTTATAGTGGGCCGGAATAGCCTGACTTTGGCTTGAACCCACTTGAGTCATTCCTCTTGGGTGAGTACTTTTTCCCATAAGAGCAGGCCCTCTATAGGATGTAATAAAGTAGTAACATTGCATGAATGTAAAAGGAATGTCCGGTATATTGGTCACCCAGTTAAGGGGAGAGCATAGACCTATTGCTACAAACACAGTATACATTGTTCTTTTTAAAACCAAAATCACAATGATCTAAACTATGTGAAGATGTTGCTTCACAAAAAGCATGGGATTCATTTTAACCACAAAATCAATGTGTGGTGACTATCCTAGATTGCTTCATTTTAAATCCATGTCTATCCTAGGGTTGCTTCTTTTTAAAACTAGCTGTGACTATCCTAGATTGGTTCTTTTTAAGCCAGAAGAAGTTATGTCTGTAGAAGGCGTCAGACTCAGAAACCTGTTTAGTTACAACCTATATGCACTAAAAGATCACCTATATGTGCAACAATAACAAATAAATGTGCTAAAACAGATCCTATGTGTGCTACAGAAAGTCCCAAATGCGCTATAAAACTCCTAAATGCGCTAAAACAAAATGCAACTAATTTTTTTTTGTTTTTTCAAAAATATTTAATAAACTAAGCTGGGAATATGCACCATTTTGTCCCGTAAATGCGTCATTCTGTTCCTCAAATGCACTGAAATAGTTCTTGGATGCGCCTAAGTACTTGCAAAAGCGCTGAAAGAAAATACAGATGCACTGTAGAAACCCGCATATGCACTTCAGAAATCCTCGAATGTGCTAAAACAAAAAAAATTGCCGAAAATTCAAATTCTAGAACGCGAAATCCTGTCAGAAAACTTGTAGATAAATGTTAAAAAAATGGGGCACGATGGGCGCTAGAAATGTGTGATCGATTTTTATGCATGTTAAATATGTAAAACAAATGAATCAAACACACCAATAAGACATTACATCAAAAACAAAATATTAAAATAATAGAGATGCAAACTCAGTATCCTATTATCAATGTCGTCCTATTGTCCTCTATCTCCAATGTTTCTGTTGATTCTAGCTGGCTCTCAGATCTTGAGCTAGGCTCAACAAATGGTCTTCATAGAGAACGAGATTGAATATGAATGCATGTAATGCTAAGACATGATTATTCTAATGCTAAACATGATTGCTAAAATAAAAGATTATGATAATGCTATGAAATATTAAAGCTATAATGACAATGCTAAGATGCTAGAATGCTAGAATGTAATTAATCTCTAATTCATTTGTTTTGTCTTGTAACCATTGCTTGGATTTGCAGTACTATTTAGAGTTTTCGAAAGCTTTTGATTTGCTGATATGATCAACGACTGTGAAAATTCTTGGTAGATCGAATGGTTGAAGATGGTTAAGACTGAAGAAAAACAAAAGAAAACAAAAAGCAAGATTTGTTTTCTTTTCTGTAAAAAAAGATAAGATGAGATGATAAAGATGAATTGTAAAAAACTCATCTTTTTGTGAGATTATGGAAAGATTTTGAAGAAGATAAATAATGAATTATTAAATTCAATTATTCATTTATAGGTGACATGGAGATTTTTCTTAATATAGAATATTTACCCTAGGTTTGAAGAATAATGGAATATTTCATAATTAAATAAAATATTTAATTATGATTTTGAAAAGATATGGAATATATTTAATTAAATAAAGATATTTAATTAAACTTGTAAATAAAATTAATTAAATAAAATGTTTAATTAATTAGAAGAAGAATTTGAAAAGAAATATCTAAATTTAATTAAATCAAAAAGACTTAATTAAATTCAAAAAGTGATAATTAATTAAAATAAATAAAGTGTATTTATTTAATTAATCAAGTGGACATATGAATGTGAAATAATTAAATAGAAATTGATTTATTTAATCATGATAGAAGAATAAATTGAATGAACAATATAATTAAATTAATTAAATTTAATCATATGTAGAAGACTTTTAGAGAAATTAATTAAATAATAAATATTTAATTAAATACCAGGATTAATCAAACATGACCAATTTTATGCATATACACATACTATCATCTCATTCATTGAAAATTATGTAAAAACAGAGTAATCAACATGGATGTATGGAAAAAAAAAAGAGAATGCTCAATACATCAATATCATCTTTCAACAATCAACAACTAAGGGTCGAACTCCCCAGAAGGAGATTCAAATCCATATTTATCCACTAGCTAAATAGGGTAGTCCACTCCCACTAACCGAGAGGACACCATTTAGGGAAAGCAGGAAAAGAGTGGCAGAGTGGTTACGCTTGCAAGGAATCTAGTCAAACATGCATGCCCAAACGTGGACTCAACATTGCAGTAATGCCTGCGATTGCTCAATGCCATAAATGTAAGGCCGTTACAATCGTCTGCCATGGGGAATCTGTTGTTGTCGCTCTTCAGTTGAATCCTTTGAATGATTCCCCTCCATGATCATTCGTTGGTTTCCTTTCCCAACTTAGCATCCACCAATTATTGTGTCTTGCATGGCAATGTCAATACGCATAATAATTGCACATCTAAAATCACCTTGGAGAACATTCATCAATCACATGCAAAAATTAATATAATAATCAATGTCATTGAAACTTCACAAGGATAGGATAAACCCATTGTCAACAGTTTGAGGGAAACATTATACAAAGTATTAACATTGGACAACTAAAGTTCATGATAATGCCAACAAATGAACTATAAATTCTACCCAAGTTTTAACCAAAAACTAGGCTCATCAACACCCATGCTAATGGTACGAGACTGAGACCTGCCAGACCGAGACTATGTGAAGCTCTCCCGCCGCTCTGGAGGAACCACATCATAATATCGACCTCTATAGAACTCAGCCTCTTGTGTGGTACAACAAACCTCTCTGAAATAATTTGAGGTACCGAAAGCTGCCACATCCTACTGTAGCCTCTCAGTGATGGCCTCGACCTCCTAAACTTGTCATCTTAGAGCATCCCTCTCAGCAGTCAATATGGTGAACTGCCCTTACATTTGTCCTTGCACCTATCCCTATAACTGTGCAAGCTGGGCTTGTACCTGTTGCACCTGTTGCCTAGCAGCATCCCTCTCACTTGTCAGAGTTTCTATCTATCCATGTGCCTACATAAGTAGAGCATGTACCTTCTCTAACTAACCCTGCAACATATGAACCTATACCTGTAATGTAGCAATTTGTGTCTTCTACTATGGTGAGGGTAGTCGAACCTCCACATGTCACCTCTTGCGAGGCACTCTCATCTCACCAACATCTGGCCCTGGTCCTCCACCACCCCCATCATCTCCCCCATCACTCTCCTCATCATCACCATCATCACTGCTATCCCCCTCCTCACTGCTCTCCTCCTCCTCCTCCCCCTGCTCCTCCTCTGCCTCCTCTCTCTGTTGCCTCTGCCCATGACCTCCTGCCTCCTCCTCTGCTAACAATGGTGTTGGCTCATCCAGAATCATAATTTGTGGGAATGGGTGTGTGAACATATATAGGGCATACTCCTCTAATATCAGTGCATCGGTGATCTTTGGATGCACCTCCCAAATGATGACATGTAACCCCTAAAAGTGTTGCACCATTGCATCATAAGACAAAACTGGCCCCCACTTTGTAGCATCCTGTCATCGTCGGGCATAATGGGCCACTCCCTGGGGCATCCCCTATACCTGACCATACTATCTCAGTACTCTTAGTAGCATGAATCTCTAGATGATAAAACAGGTCCACCCAATTAGATAAATCGACTGACACAAAAAGGGCATCTCTATGTCATCATCTGGCCACTGCTTGCAATCAACATATGGCCGCCATACCACTAACTCTAAATAATCCAGTGTCCTCCAATACTCCAACTTTTCTAGCTTAGGTTGAGCAAGTTGACCAGCATAAATATGAACATATGGCCTCATGGCCAAGCATTGCCTCTCTCCAACTGGCCGATTGACTACTATATTCTCCCAGGCCCAAACCTAGAGCAATGTGACCCCTGTCGATAAACTCACTCCTCGTAGATAAA
Source organism: Sequoia sempervirens (assembly GCA_007258455.2). NCBI lineage: Eukaryota > Viridiplantae > Streptophyta > Pinopsida > Cupressales > Cupressaceae > Sequoia > Sequoia sempervirens. The sequence continues at coordinate 102,659 of VDFB02053777.1, forward strand.
CAACCTGATACAAATTATGGTACAAATGGGCCAACATACAACAACCCCATGCATATCGAGTGTCATGAATAAGCATACTCTCCAAGATTCACCCCCAAGAGTCCCTTTGACCTACAATTAGGACAAAGGAACCCTCCAATGAAATTGGCTAGAACAGAAGGAAAAGTGGCGTATGCATCACCCATGTCCCTCCACGAAATTTCATACCTACATATATGGTCATCCTGAAATACTCTCCGCAGTGCATTAGTCCTGCCCTACTCCCATGAATCATAAAGGACAAGCTCCCCAACAATAGGTATCCATAAAATTTGGTAGAAATCCTTAGGAGTCACTGTAATCTCACCAGTGGGCAAATGGAAGGTGTTATGCTCATTGTGCCACCTCTCCACTAAAACTGTCAGTAAACCCCTATTCACCCTAATCTGGGGCATATCGATAAGAGATGACAAACCACATCGTGCAATAATAGTTGTCTCGGGCTGCGTCAAATGGCGAATCAACTCCCATGTCCTTGGGAATCTCTTTCTAATATGTAAACTCGTCAAAGGCTCCTATTATCATAAAATCGCAAATTAATTAATCAATCAATCAAAATCAATCAACCTATCAAACTAATCAACTCTAGTGAGACTTTGATCAAATCTTGTGAGCATCAATCAATCAATTCAACCTCAGATATCATGAGGTTTATCCAATCAAACAATGCACCTCACCTATCATGAGGTTCATCAATCAATTCAACCTCACCTATCATGAGGTTTATCAAATCAATCAATTCAACCTCACCTATCATGAGGTTTATCAAATCAATCAATGCATCTCACCTATCATGAGGTTCATCAATCAACTCAACCTCACCTATCATGAGGTTTATCAGATCAATCAATCTATAATTGATCCTCACCTATCATGAGGTCAATTATCATCATCCTATCATTGAATTTCACCTATCATGAGATCAATGAATATCTAACCTATCAACATCATCAATCATCATCAACACAACGGTTGACGAGATTAAACATCATCAAAATCAAGGAGTCTCAACAAGAAAATCATCAAACTTCACCAATGCACTAGAATATTCTTTCTATGCACTGAAACACCAGATGCACCATTTCATTTTCTCAATGCACCAGAACAAGGTCCTGATGCGCCACTTCACTCTATGCACTAGTTCATCTCATCAATGCACTAATATAATTTCCCTAAGCGCTAATCTATCAGATGCGCCATTACAGTTAACCAATGCACTACTTCAAGCATCCTAAGCACTAATCTATCAATGCACTATTTTATTCACTCTATGCCCTAAAAGATTTCTCCTATGCACTAGACTATTCTATATGCACTATAACAATATCCCTATGCGCTACTTCGGTCTCTCTATGCACTAAAGTAATTAAAATCCATTTAAATGAAAAAAATGGAGGGAAAACAAAATGCACAAAATATGAGGTAGTTTTTGAGGTACTCACCGGAGGTCCATACGCTACTGGGCGGTTGTGCCACCTGACTCGCTCGAACTAGTGCATGTGGTAGGGGATCACCATTTTGCTCCAAGTTTGCAAAAATCACTCACTCACAAGTTTTCAAATTGAAAAATGCTCAAATGAACTTTCTAATTAACTTTTTAACATTTTAAGGTTAATTCAATGGCATTTTATGGGGATGTTTTATTTTTATTTTTCAAAGAGGCCTTAATTAATCAGATCATCACCTGCTAGCTTTGAGATCATTTTTCGAGAGATAAATTGTTTCTGGGGCATAAAATTTTGAGATCATCATCGTCATTGCGAAGGACTATAAAGTACAAACTGGATACTTCCAGACGGATACACTCACCGAGGGCATCAACAGCAAAACCTGGCTGGCTGAAAAATGAAATGCAGGGCATCGTTTTTCTTGGCATCAATATCAAAATTTTCTTTGAAGCAATGTGTAAACACATTACTTCAAAGAGGGGCAAAATGTATACACCCAAAATCGGTCAAGATATTTAATTAATTAAATCCTAGTTATTTAATTAATATTTGACTACGTATAAATAAATTCTCAATTTATTTATATAGTTCACCCTTTTCTAATTCTCCAAATCTAAATTCATATTCTTCTATTTTAATTAAATAAAAAAATTTCCATAAGCTTGTTTTCTTTAATTAAGTTTCATTAATCTCATATTAGGAATTCAAGCACATGTCTGCAACTTTTCGTACCTCACCGGTTACATGAAATTCCCATATCCATAAACACCAGCAAACATTCCTCCACACTTTTTCAGCTCTTTTCCAAACCTGTGGTCTTTTCTCTCCGCCGCCGGTTCCCCATATATCCTTGAAATCCATTTATTCGTGATGTTGGTCAGGGAACGTTCTTTGGCCTGCCATAATTCTCTTCCATCTCTTCATTCATTTGTCACCTCGCGTTGCGGATCTACTCTCTTTACGGACCATGGAATCGGCTGCCGCATCCGGGGTTGTGGAAGAATCCTATAAATGTAACCGCTGGCGTTGTGATTTTTGCATCCACATTTGGTCGTTGGTACGCCGAGAGGTGTTAATTTGTTACGGGCATTCCGGACTGAATGGTACGCCTTATTGATTTCATCGCATAAATAATTGTTTTCACGAACTTTTTCTCACGCGTGATTACATCTTCGAATCACCCTTTGCTTTATAGTTGCGTTTATACCATGCCTCGGTGCATTTTAGGATTCGTATCAGCTTCGCCGGTTAAGGCGCGAACATATCAGGAATGGTCTCTTTCAGCTATATCCATTATAATCGGACCTCATTATCCATTCATCATAATATCTACTAATCACCATTCATCCGTTGGTTTCAATATGTTGAACTTGGTGTTGGCTTGCATGTTGAATGTTATCTCATTTCATCAAGGTTGTCCCCGTCATTTTAACAACCATAGTCTGGGATCTAAAAATCGAAGGCAATATGGTTTGTATTCTGCTTGAGGCCAGAGGACAATGAAACATTCTTAAAAGATTTGTTTAACTGCAAAATAAAGTAGTTTATTTGATCTAAATCTTTGATATAATCCATTTCATTAGTGTTTGTGTTGATTTACTCATTCTCCCACATTTCACACACACCTCCTTTAGTCTTTCTCTTATTATCTTCACTTGAGTGTCATATTCTTGAAGAAGTTCTGGCTCAATAGTTACTCGATTTTCTAAACTGTCCCAACCTATAGGCATTCAACACTTTCTACCATACAATGCTTCAAATGGTGCCATTTGGATGGAAGAATGGTATGAATTGTTATATGTGAATTCTACTAACGGAAGATATTCTTCCTACTTAGTGGGATAATCCATGACATGCATTCTGCACATGTCCTCCATAACTTGGTTAACTCTTTCAGTTTGGCCATCCATTTCATGATGGTAAGCAGTACTAAAATTGAGTTTGGTTCCCAATGTGGTCATAAGAAAGGTCCAAAACCTAGAAGTAAACAACTTATCCCTATTCGAAATGATTACCTCAGGCATCCCATGTAGCCTAATGACTTCCTTTATGAATCTTTTAGCCAAAAGTGGGGCATCATCCTTCACATTGCCTAGTATGAAGTGCACTACCATGGTTAGTTTATCAACCACCACTAATATATTGTCGTGTTGATACCGATTTTTAGGCAATCCCATCACAAAATCCATGGAAATTACCAACCACTTATGTTGTGGTATATCATGAGGATATAGTGTTCCCATAGGATGACAATGTTTTGCCTTAACTTGCTGATTTTCAAGGCATTTGGCGACATAGCAAGTTGTTTCCTTTTTCATTCTCAACAAAAAGTAATGAGATTTTAGGTCTGCATACATTTTAGTCACCCCCAGGTTTGCTTGATAAGGCACATTATGGCCTTCTGTGAGAATTTTAAATCTCAAACCACCCTCTTTTGACACATAATTTCAATTCAAATAATGCAAAATTCCATCGTTTCCCACATGGTACTCAGCTAGATTAATTCCTCATTGTACTTCTAACCTCATTTGCTGACAAAAGGGATCTAGTTCTTGCATTTGCTTGATCTTTTCTGGTAGTTCAAACTTCACTTGGGAGATTGTTGCTAGTTTAGCCCTTGAAAGGCATCTACAACACAATTTTCTTTTCTTTTAGCATATGAGATATCTATCTCATAGTTGCTTAAGAATTCCAACCACCTTCTTTGATGAGCATTCAAATCTAGTTGGGTGAATAGATATTGGAGTCCTTTGTGATCAGTGTTTAGCTTGAAGGGTCTTCCTACCAAATACTGTTTCCATACTTTTAAGGCATGCACAATTGCGGCCAACTCCAGATCATGGGTGGGATAATTAAGTTCGTGATCCTTCAATTTCCTAGACTTGAAGGAAATTACCTACCCATTTTGCGTTAGCACTCCACCTAACCCATCCAATAAAGCATCCATCCAAACTACAAATTCCTTATTCAAATTAGGCACTTGTAAAATTGGTGCAGTGGTAAGAGCCTCCTTCAACTTCTGGAATGCAATGTCATGTTTTTCTGTCCATTCAAACTTCTTTCTTTTTTGTTGAAGGGAGGTTATGGGGTTAGTTGTCTTGGAGAAGTTCTCTACAAGCTGTCGATAATATCCTGCCAAACCCATGAAGCTTCTAACTTCGGTCACATTTTTAGGAATAGGCCATTCTACAATTGCTTGTACCTTGGTTGTGTTCACAACAATTCCTTGGACCAATATAATATGTCCCAAATAGTGTAATTTAGGCTGAAAGAAAGAACATTTGGACAATTTCCCATATAATTTATGATCTCTCAACCTTTGCAAGACTATTCTTAAATACTCATGCTCTTGCAAATTTTTAGAGTAGATTAAAATATCATCCAGAAACACTAGTACAAATTTGTCCAAGTAGTCATGGAAAACATGGTTCATGAGACTCATGAAAGAAGAGGGGGCATTTTTTAGGCCAAAAGGCACCACCAAAAATTCATATTGGTCATACCTAGTTCTGAAAGTTGTCTTTGGAATATCTTCTTCCTTGATTCTTAATTGGTGATAACCTGACCTTAAATCTATTTTGGAGAATATAGCAGCTCCCTTCATTTGATCAAATAAGTCTTTAATTCTAGGTAGGGGATATCTATTTCAAATGTTTACCTTGTTCAACATTTGACAGTCAATGCACAACCTCAAAGTTCCATCCTTCTTCTTAATGAACAACACAGGGGCTCCCCAAGGAGACACACTAGGCTGTATCAATCCCTTTTCCATTAGATCTTGCAATTGCATCTTAAGCTCTTGTAATTCTGCAGTGTTCATTCTATAGGGGGCTTTTGAGATAGGCTCGGCCCTTGGAACTAGATCTATTGTGAAGTCCATTTGTCCCTTAGGAGGAAATCCTAGTAATTCTTCAAGAAAGACATCACAATACTCTTGGAGAATGGGATGGTATTCAATGCTAGGTGTGGGATCATCATTACCCTCTTCTACCTTTACTAGAAAAAAATTACTCCCTTTTCTCACTGCCCTTTTGACTTGCATGGTTGAGATAATTCTTACCATCATTGGTCTCTTAATACCCTGAAGAACCACTGACCTCCCTTGGTCATCTAGACATTCGATCTTCTTGTTGTAGCAATCCAATTTGGATTGGTGCTTTTGGAACCAATCCATCCCAAGGATTAAATTGTACAATCCTAACAGAGTGACCCATAGACCCACCTTGGTCCTCATAAGTCAATTTTAGCTCCTCGCAAGCAAGATTTGATTTTTTGTGTCTTACTCAACCCAAACTCAACCTCCATCTCCTCTCTACTAAGACTCTTATGATAAATTTTACATTTTTGAATATCATGGGAGGAAATAAAACTATCCATGGCTCCTAAATCTTTCAGAACATAAATGGGTTGACTGAGAAGTGTACCTTGAAGTTCTATCAATGGAGCTTGTTGATCTACTTGACGATTATCCACAGCTGCATAAATTCTGGTGGTGGGTTTAGTGGTTTTGTTGGGATTCTTGGGACACTCACTCATATAGTGATCACCTCCGCATGTCCAACATGCACTCACTGGTCCTTTTTGGTCTTCCTTGCATCTCTTGGAATCACCTTGTGCCTCATGCCTAAATGATCTTTTCCTTTTGTCTCCTTTATCCTTTTGACCCATGATTTTCCCTATTATTTCAGCCCCTCTTAATTTGTTGAGAAGCCTTTCCTTTAAATTTAGCTTCTTGATTACCCCTCTATTTATTATCTGAGTAACTGGAGGAATATGGCTTTTGTTTGTGTTCCTACTTGCTCTTATGCTTTTCTTCAGTGACCAAAGCTACCTCCACTGCCTGGTTTAAGCTTTTAGGTCGAGTGAGCTTGGTAGCATACAAAATATTCTTATTCAATCCCAAGATAAACTTTTTCACTCGATCCTCTTTTTCTTTCATATAAGGCACATGACATAGTGAATAGAATTTGGTCATCTTTTGGTCTTGATCATGAGTAGAAAGGTACTCCTTGCGAAACCACTTGGTGAACTTGTCCCAAGTTAGTTGACTGATATCATAGTTTTTGATTTCTGCCAAATGTTCCCACCATAGCGAGGCTTCTCCTTCCAAGTGATAAATGGCAATCCTGGCCTTAGTGTTGGCATTTAATTTTATCAACCCAAAATACTTGTTGATTCCTATGAGCCATGCTTCAGTGGCATCCCCACCCCTAGTCCCATCAAACTTAGGGGCTTGCACTTTCTTCAATTCTTGAATTAGTGGGTCTTTTCCCACTCCTCATTGTGACTCTGATTGGGAGTGACTGTAGGTGGGAATTCTGGAGCTGCTCTCATGTTCTTGAATTGTATTCACATTGTTCTCCCTATCTGACTCTTCAGTTCCAATGCTAGTGTTGTGATTAGTGCCTAGGCTAGTGTTGTGATTAGTTCCTTGTTCCTTTTGCCTCGTTAGTTCCTCAATTGCTACTCTTGTGATGTTATTTTTGCATGAAGTGCATTCAATTCAGCCTATAATTCTTCAGGTATGGTAGGAGATGGAGAGAACACACCCCTACTTGCACACAACATTTCAGCGAGGCTAGGGCTTGTTCCCCTCCTTTAAGTTCTCTTCATTGAATTAGATTGGTTCTGCGAGGGAAAAGAGTGTTATTTTAGTGTCTTTGTTATTTTGTTTTAATCTTGTCTTATTGTTGGTATGTGGCGACTGATCATGCTATACTGTATAGCCCATGGTATATTGTACACCTCGGCATCTAGAAGCTTCTAAGCTTGTTAAAAAGGGGTTCAGATGGGTATTACAGTATGATGAAAAACACAATTATTCGCAAGATTGTAATAAGTTTTGTACTAGATAATAAAAGTATTGGATGGTTGTGGTTTGGTGGATGTAGCCCAGATTGGGTGAACCACGTTAAATTCTCTGTGTTATGATTTATTCTATGTGTGTTTTTGGTTTCTCTGTTTATTAATTAAATCTGCATTTAATTGTTAGATATCTGCCATCTCTAACCCTAACACTTATATCATATTTAAAATCAAGGAGAAATTCATACACAACATACAATTCACAACATTAAATATTCCATTCTCATTCACCATAACACCTTGATTTTTAAGCATATATAAGTTTATATATATGTATATATCATTAATAGTTAGCAACTTTTACAAAAAAAGTACATAATTCTAGTTACAGAGTAGGTGCCTCATCCTCTTTAGGTTCTTCCTCATCTAAGGTTCCCACAGTTACAGATATATTAGCATGCACATGATTGTATTATGCAATTGCTTCCTTAGAGAGGATTGGAGCATTGCGTCCACAACCAAAAGGGAAGTCCTTAATAGCTGAGGGTTTGGTTTTTGGGTTTGGCCGTGGGCATCCCTTTGGTGGCTCATGACTATAGTCTGGTTTGGCCATTTGCTTTCCTTTTTGAATTTTTAGTCATTTAATAGCCTCTGCCAATGGCTCTATGTCAGATAGGGTTTTAGTTTCAGTTTTTAGCCATGCCGTAGTAGTGGTCTTGGATCCTTTTGGGTTATTTTGTTGGGGATGTTTTTTCGAGGCCTTCTTCTTCCCTTTTCCTTGCTTCCCACAACCCATGATTGCCAATACCAAACAATCATATTAGTACAACAAAAGAGATAGTACCCAGGTCCTAGTGTCGAGTTCTAGGCTCTGATGTCAATATAATAGCTGCCCCAACAAAGAAGAAAATTTAGCACAATTTTTTTTCCATCATCATGCAAGAAGGATCAGATAGAAGGTTAGAATCATATAAACAATAATGGATATCATCTTAAGCATTATATTATCATGTTAGTTACAAAGTCCACTAGCACAACTTGCTGCATTAATCAATAAAGAATGCTACTGACTTGATTGCACATACCTTCATGATGGTGATTCATTTTATCTCCAAGTCCCTGCTTGTTTCGATCATGGTGGGGTGCAAACTGATCCCAACCAAAGTGGATTCAACCCTATCCACCCCTCCAAGCGGATTATGTGGCTCGTGGGAGAGAGAGAGAGAGAGAGAGGTCATTCCAACCCTTAAGCTTATGTGCAAAAGATTACTTCCTAGTGACCCTCTTCCCAAGGTGCACCTAGCTATGGTAAGATTATAATTCCCTTAATAGCTATAGGGATACATAGGGAATCAATTCTACCTACTTGATCTTGCTAGAGAATTCACCTTCCTGTTGTCCATCAATTGGCTAAACAACCAATGGTAACCATCATTGGCATGGAATGCTCCTAGACTAATGACCATCTCGAGCATAGTACAACTTCTAGACCGTTGTCCATCTCAAGCTTCGTGCTACCCCTAGATTATTGTCCATCTTGAGCTTAGCACCGCCCTTAGACTATTGTCCATCTCAAGCCTAGTTCTATCACTAGTCTTTTGTCCATCTCGAGCTTAGTACTTCTCCTAGACTATCATCCATCTCGAGCAAGTACTATTCCTTAGCTTAGGCTTAGCATTGGACCAAAAGTAGGTTCCCAACCCAAAGTTACTAGGTTTTTGTCTTGGTTGCAGCCATGTATGGCACTTCTAGTTATAATATTAAGAGCAATACATACTCTTATACTCCTTATGGTAGAGGCAAGATATATCTTCATCCCATTGTAAGGAAAGTCTTATTTCATTCTATCTTTTAGGAATAATCTTGAGACATGGACTTGTAAGGGCTACAATCTTAGAATGCCACTAGAGGAGTCAATTAATTAAGGAAGACTGGCCTACCAATCAACTGATCATAACATCTATAAACACACAGATGGATGGAT